>SKCR01055216.1:0-45515 GCA_019454045.1 Zanthoxylum bungeanum | reverse complement strand
AATAGTGCGCATGCAACTGGAATCAGGGCAGCAGGTGTTATTATACAATTCACGATTGAAACGTTTCCCTGGAAAGCTGAAATCAAGGTGGTCAGGTCCATTTGTGATTACTCAGGTGTTACCCTATGGAGTTGTTGAGATATACAACCCCAAGTCCAACAACACATTCAAAGTTAACAGCTAACATGTCAAGCACTACTGGGGAGAATCATTTGAGTAACAAAAAGAAAATGTTATATTTTCAGATCCAGCCTAACGTTCAGACAGTCATGTCTAGCTGATGACGTTAAACTTAGCGCTAGCAGGGTGGCAACCCATGCATTTAGTATATATATTCATATTTGGTGTGTTTTGTGTGTTTAATTTTGTAGGTAAAGTCACAGACAGGATGGAAGACGTTCTCGTAAATCTTCACTAGTAATTTTTTTCTCTCCCTCAAAACTCTCTGATGAAAGTCTAAAAAACTCGCATAGAAAGAATGAGACTTCTGATGATCAAAGATATTCCTAATGACATTCGTTGGATTATTGAAGCACGAGTCCGACTGACAGTTGAGTCTTCTGACTCTTTTATTTCATATCCGCCTGGTTTAGGAAGAATAATCTATGCTAAAAAAAGAAAAGCTAAAAGAATGGGTGTTTGCTATAAATGTGCATGCATGACATGTAATAGCCGTTGTCGTTCTTTAAGAATGGTGTCTGATAACCATGAAGATAAAATTAAATTCATTAGGGATGGCTTGAGTAAGGAGTCTTTGGATGACATATCGTTGACTCTTGAGACGCATCCTAGTGGATATGTGCATCACACAATTCACATGTTATATGCACAATTTCAAAAAGAAAGACAACATTTAAGTCTCGGGAATTTGACTTTAAAAGACCATGTTTGCCAATTTATAGGAAAATTGAATGAGAAGCTTGTTCATGACGCATAGATGTCAATCAAGCTGTTACTATCTGTAAATATTATTATCTCTCTATCTTTAACTAATAATTGTGAATTGTTTTATTATTTTCTTTTATTTTCTCCGACAGGATCTAGACTTTTTGACTTTCACGATATATTTTACTATTTAGCTAATAATTATCATTTGGCAGGTACTAGTTCAATTATTACTCATCCTTTTTCAGGTTCTATAAATTCAGCTCGTCATTGCACTTTTGAAGACATCCAAATTTGAGAAAGAAATAAAATATAAAAAATATATATATAAATGGAAGCAAATTCAAGAAGATGAGTTGTTAGCATCTGTGTGTTTTACGGTACTAGTGTTGGTTCTAAACCAGGGTACGTTGAGGCAGCACATGAATTGGGTAGAGTCATAGATGAAATGAATATGCACCTAGTATATGGTGGTGGCAATCTTGGAGTAATGGGGTACATTTCAAGGGCTGTACAGGAAAGAGGTAGTCAAGTTTTGGGAATCATCCTAAGACCTTTGGCAAAGGTGAATTTGATAGGACCATCAAACGGAGAGGAACTTATCTTGCCAGGTATGTCTGAACAACTGGTTGAAATGATTAATTGTGCCGATGCTTTTATTGCTTTGCCAGGTGGTTTGGGCACGATGGAGGAAATTTTTACAGTGATATCTTGGGCGAACTTGAACATACACCAGAAACCAATTGGACTGTTTAACATTGATGGATTTTATAATTTTCTTTGTGTGTTTCTTGATGATGCCCGTAGAAATGGCTTCGTGTCAAAACCTGTAAAAGATATCATCTTCACTGCCAGAACTGCCCATGATTTAATTGATCAATTTTTAGCCTTTGAACCACAAATTGACCATATCCTTTCCAATATAAACTACTCCGATAATGATCGTAGTAAGAAGCGTTGGATAAATCTGGATCTTAACCTTTAATTTTCTTTTTAGACGTAGAATACCAGCTAACCAGGTATGATCTTCTAAACTCTTCTTCTACTTTTTTAGACATTGGGGACAATGTCTCAATTAGGTTTAGGGGAGGAGAATAGTTGACTAGTATCTTGTTTTTATTATTATTTTTTTTTTGTTGTTTTTAGTCAAAAATTGTCAAAAAAAAATTCAAAAAAATTAAAGTTTTTTTAAAAAATAAAAAATTTATTTTGTGTTTTTGTGTTGACTAATCAGGTGAAATTGGTATGAGATAGCTGAGTAAGGAATTTCCACTCCTGAGATGTATCTCAACCTATTTCGTAACAAGTTAATTTTTTTTATTTCCTTTTGATTATTTAATTTGTGAATTCTCCATAATACTGACTAAATTGGATCTTCATATGCTCAGTTGACAGGTATTATCAACATGCATGGTAACATACGACCATGAGTTGTAAGTGAAAAGTTTGTAATATTCAGTTCTTTAGTTTAATTGGAGGAAGCATCTAAAAAAGCGATGGAATTTAAAAAAAAAATTGTGTATATTAAAAAAAAACATCTGAGATCAGTGTAATTAAGTCCGAATGGGTGTTTTAACACCTAGTGCCCTAAAACCATCTGGTTTAACACCTAGTGCCCTAAAACCATCTGGTTTTGGAGTCACTGGCCCAAAGCTCGCTACATGAATTGAAGCTGTTAAAAAAAAAGAATGATATCTGAAATCCGAGTAATTAAGTCTGTAAGAGTGTCTTAACACCTAGAGCCCTAAAGCCACCTGACTTGGAAGTCACTGACCTAAAGCTCTCTACATGGATTGAAGATATTGTAAAAAAAAAATTAGAAAAAAATTCCATTGCTAAAAAAAGGTGTGAATTTGGTTATAAATTTAGGACAAAAATATTACTCTCTTTTCAACTACACTTATGAATATTGTGGGCACAATGAGCTGATTAATATATTGTTGGTTGTGTATATGGAGAATGGTAAAAATAATCGGAGAATTTACTTTGTAATTTAGAAAGAAAGAAAACAGCTATTAACTTGGATAAGAAGTTTCAGTTCTTTAGTCACTAACTTCTTTATTCTCTTTTCTATTGTCTTTTTTATTTTGTGTGCATTAGATTGACATTTGTGAGTATCGTTGCAGTAAGTCCTCACGAGACTGCAACTCGTCCACTAGGGACACCTAGGGGTTTAAAGGCTTGTTGTATACGCTAAATGCAACCGTGATCCCTACGAAAGTGGCTTAGTTTAATCTTAATTATTTATTGCATTTTATTTTATTGTTTTGCTCGAGGACTAGCAAAATATTAGGTTTGGGGGTGTGATGAGTGAAAAATATATCAATATTTACTGCCCCTTTTCTTAATATTTTGTATAGTTTCTCTAGTTTTATAAACATTTTTAAGTGTTTTAATTTATTTTGCAAATAAAATAAAATCAGGACTTAATGGAATCAATCAAGACAAAATGTGGAACAAATAAGGGCAAAAACTGGACTTGACATTTTGATTTTGGAGATTGGAAACTTGAAATGGAGTTCTAATAAAGTACAATTTCGGAAATTTCAACTTTGCTCAATTGTCGTATTTTGGTCATAAATTTTTATTCTGATATCGGATTGAGGTGATTCAAGTTCCAGAATAAAGAAGCTCAAAGATCTACAATTTTGAAGTTCATAAGATTTTCGAATTCTAAAGTTTTCATTACCGAAACTGATAAAATATCCAAAAGTGTGTTATGTGTAATTATTAAAGTCATTTTCAAAACAAAAAACATAAAATAAAATAAAATAAAATATGAAAATTGTCAAACTTCCACCAAACATGTTTGGTGGAGGATTTGGTGCCATGTTTGGTGGAGAAATTGGTGGAAGCCTTTTGATTTGCCTATAAATACCAAGTTAAATTTTGTAAATTTTTCATGCTTTCTTTGGAGGAATTTCTCCATGAAAACCTAAAGGAAAATGTCTTGTATATTTATTTAATTTTTCTTATATTTTCTTTTTATTTAATTAATAAGTGTTTTCATTTATAGCATGAGCAGGTAATCTCATTCTTCTGGGGTGAAAATGTGAGACTTTTAATATAATAAATTAGATTAATCTCCCTTATTTTAATTAAAATTTGGATTAATTAGTTACCGCCTATATGGCCGGTTTAGGTGACAACCTTATTTACCGCCTACATGGTCAGTTTTACATTCCAGACATAGTTTCCCCCTACATGATCGGTTTAGGTAATAACCTAGTACCGCCTATATGATCGATTGAACTTAATTGAGACAAAAGGAATTTTTGCCTTTATGGTCTGGTTAAATATAATTAATTAATCGGTAAACATTGACAATAAGGGAGATTTCTAATTTTGAAATATTAAAAGTGGATCCTCTAACCCCAACATTTTCTTTCATTATTGTAATTTTACTTTTATTTATCTTCAAGTTATTTTTTTATGATGTTTTGTTTAATTAAGTGTTTAGTAATCCTAGGTATGTGTTGTAACTAAATACATAATCTAAGGTTGTGATGAATTCCATTATCACCGGTTTATAAGTTGATTATTTTATGCCTAGGGTAATATATTGGTTTATTTATTGATTCTTAGTCTTAATGCTTCTTGTTAATTGGCAATTAATAAGATTGATTTGGTAAACTTAAAATGAACTTGGAAAATGGATTTTAGGTTTAGTCTTAGACTCAATAGCTCACGATCTCACATTGGGGTGAATGTCTCTTAGGTAGATTTTCCTTACATGATAGGAATATATCAGTCGGGTGGGGGTAGCCATAATTGGAACTTAAACTTAAAGAATTCAGAGTTTCTTAATTAACATAGAAATATAGTTAATTGTGTTACTTTGGGTGTTTGCATCTGACCATCGGAAGAGGCTTTTGCATAACTTCGTTTTCTAGGTTAATAAACCGATTTATTGCACAAACATGAGATAATCACTTCATTTATAAAAGATATTGGAAGGATTCACAACCATAGATAGTTTTATAATATTGAAATTTCCTTTAATTTACTTTCGCACTGTTTTATTTATTTGTTTTCAGACAAAAATCACCATCCAATCAACAACCAATCTATTAGATACTCGTAAATATTTTGGCTTCATAAATTAATAGCTTAGGTATTAAGTCCTCGTGGGATCGATACATTTTATACTACTTGAGCGATACGTGCGCTTGCATTACGTGAGTGATTTCATCGATCAGATGACAAGTGAAATTCATCTCGATTTTCTTCTCCAACTCCAAATACACTTCAGGATCATTCTTGCCCCGGAAGTTTGGTATCTTGATCTTGATGCTGCTCAAATCACCAATAACATCACATGTCTACTATAACCTCTCACGTCATAATCCTCACGTCTGTCATCAAATCCTCTCTGTCTATCAAACCTCTTATCTCTTATATCATGCCTCCGCTCTTAACTATAATTCATGGGCCTATACCTCTATTCCTCCTCAATAGAGTCTTCCAAAGCATCAAAGCCATCAGGATTATTCTCGGCCTCATCCTCCACTAGTGGTACTCGAGGTGGTGGAACTTGCCGCGATGGCACAATCTGCGGTGGTGGTACTCTTAGAACACTGCCTGTATATATAATATCAATGTTCATTGACAACCTCTCCAATACTGTATTCATATTATCTATTATATCTGTAAACTTCCTATCTAAAGCCTCAAGCTTCTCATCCACTGTCAAACTAGTACCTGCCATCTCAAAGGTTTAATAAACAGATTAGAAATAACAAAAATATGAACACAATTATATAACCTCACAATCTCACACACTCACGTGTTTTCACTCGAATACGTATTAGTCCACTCCACTCATGTTTGCATTCAATATAATGTGAATATGACTTACCAAATAAGGTCACAACAATGTGTAATCATCAAGATAGCATAAACAACAAGAAACTAATATAAGGCAAACGAAGTAATACGAGTTTGAATTAGAAAATATGTAGACTTAATTTAAAGAAAACCTAAAGCTAGAATACTTCGGATATAGAAAACACAAACTAGCTCAATAAGCAAACAATCATGCAAAAAATCCGGACGTATACAATTTCAGACAAAAATTTGGTGCCTCAATAGAAATTTTGATGAGTTACCCTTGACGGACACCCAAATGATAAAATAGAACTAATCAAATTAAACTAAAATTTTGAACTTTTTTACCCTCTTTGTTTTCTCTTAGGTCACTGACCACAAAAAAAAAAATCTAAGTGTTGACTGATTTTGTAACGACCGTTAGTTTTATTACTACCTACAGTGATATTGTTACGTATAGGACGAAGACATGTAAAATAAATTATGTTGAGACTCAAATATGCTCATGAGATGACTTTGGGGACAATCGGTAAATTTCTCGTAGTCTCGGAACGGGACTGTACCATGTTTCCTTTGGATCACCCATAGTATTTGGGGCATAACTTTTTCATACGATCTCCGATTTTTATGAATTTTATATCATCAGAAAGCTTAGATCAAGACCTACAATTCTGCGTTAAACATTGTTCCAAAATCGGATCAGAACTATGTCTAAAATGCAAGTCAAAAATTTGGATGAATAGTGATTTCAGACCCAATTGGTAAAATCTCAAAACTTCTCCACATTTCTACACCCTTCTATACTCTTCCTTATATCATTTAAGTCCCCCTATATAAAAGGCTTACTATTCAAAAAAACCCAAAATTTTGGAAGGAAAAAAAACATGAAGAAGAATAGAGGGAAATAAGAAGAGAAAAAGAAGAAGGAGAAGAAGGAAAAGAGAAAAGAAGAAGAAAGAGAAAAGATAAACCAATGGAGAAAAATTAGTAATGAAGTCTTGAAGAATGAAGAAAAAAATCAAGAGAAATGAGGTAAAGTAATTTGACCCATGGTCTAATTTTTGGAGCTTTTAAGTTTTGATGATTTAAGTAGATTGATTAGCTTAGTAGTGATAATGGTAGTATGAAATTTTTGACATTAAAACCATGGAAACATTGATAATTCCCAACTTGTGGGTTTTGGGTAAAATTTGATAAAGTGATTAGAAGTTATTTTGATTGATAAATTTGGGGTTTAATATATGTTAAATGATGTGTAGGATGATGTATTGTGTTTTGGTTTGTAGTATGGAAGTATTGATATGGGGTGAATTTGGATGAATTAAGTTTTGGATAAGCTTGGAAGAAGAAACCAGAAACCTGGAAACGCAGGTCGCGTCGTGACGCAAGAGGAAGAAGATGACCGGATTCTGGACACCGTGCGTCGTGACGCGCAGTCCTTCCTACGTCGCGACACGAGACCAGAACCTCACTAAATCATTTTTAACACCCCAATTCTGCCCTAGCGTGTTAGAGGCCGCCCTTAGGGACTCGTATCAGTTTATACACACATCCTATATCAAATAATGATCATCATAAGCCTTGCATATATAATATATGAATGAATCTTTAAGTATTAAAAGTATCAGGGTAATTTTACAATGTTGATTCTAATTAAGTTCCGATCATAGGTTATCTACAGGAACTGCATTCTCCTTCGACCAAGGATCCAGTGCCAGCCAGACTCAAACACAGTGAGTGGACACTCTTCTTTAAAACTAATTTTTATTTTTGCTTCAGACTTACATTTTACACTTTAGGGTGTTAGAATATCTCTTTTTCAGTTATTGATTATATGTAGTTATGTTTTGAGAAAGTAAAAGATTTTTATAAAACATTGTTTAGAGTTTTAAGATTGAAAATATGATTTTCATATTTTTCGGGGCATGAAGGAAAAACTCACCCACAGTATGAAACTTGAGATACAGTTGGAATTGACGGATACAGAGGATATATGCACGTGTAGAGCCAGGATGATGGCAAAGGGTAGTGTGTACCTGGACTCTAGTTCAGAGCTTAGGTTGTAGCATAGATCCGCACCCCCAGTTCTAGTTTGTGGCTACGCCCAGTTGAGTCGTTTTCCTGAGAGTAGACCACCAGTTTCAGAGATGCCCAGTTGTGTTGTTTTCCTGGGCGCAGACCACCATTTTCAGAGAAGCCTAGTTGAGTCATTTTCCGGGGCGTAGACCACCAGTATCAGAGACTCGATTGAGTTATTCCCGGACACGCCCAGTTGAGTCATTTTCCTGGGCGTAGAGCACCAGAGATATCTTTTTCAGAAGTTTTCAGAAAAATGTTTCCAGATAAAATAAAAGTATGGTTTTCAAGAAAGTTTTTAGAAGCACATTTTTTCACATAAAAGATGTTTTGGAACCTAGATTTCGAAACTAAAAAATTTTCATATTAGTTTTCATATTTGTCCACTCACTTAGATCGTATAGCGATCTAACCCCCACTCCAGTCTTTGTATCTTGCATGTTTCTAGGAGAACGATCTTAGGAGGATGAATACTGATGCAGTCACTAGGGATAGAGTCCACCAGCACAGAGTCAGATAGCATGAGAGTCCAGTCAGAGTCAAAGTAAAGTTGCATGTATACACTAGTCTAGTATAAGTCATTATTAGTGTCTGTCAATCATTGTAATGAAAAGTATTTTTGAGTATACAGTTATGAGAAACAAAGGTATTTTATATTGATAAGTTAGGTTATGGTCCCCTTGCTTGACATTACATTTGAATGACTTAGAATACAGTCGGGAAGTCAGAGGCTAATGGGGTTAGTACTGCTATCCCATGTCAGTAACATCTCCCAGATCGGGGGTGTTACAAAGATGGTATTAGAGCATGGTCTAAGGAGTCAGTGACTGCAGTGGGCAGAGTGCTGGGGTCTTGTATATGCAGTATGTCTAGGATACCCATATATGAGGCACTACCTCTCTAGTATCCGGTCCTCGAGTACGTCCTCAAAGCTCCATAGACAAGTTAGTAAGCCTTCTTAGATCATTCAAATAGTATCCCCTATAAAAATAATTTCACTCTAGATACCAGATAAGAAATCTTCTTGAAGTTATACCGAACTAATACCCGAATAACAAATGAGCTAAGGAACGAGATAAAAGGATTTCAAGAAAAACTATTGAGATAGTGAGGAAGGAAAGCTATAAGAAAGTAAAGACTGATGCATGAGAATATAAGAAGTCAGAGATAAAGATTAGTAAAAAGATGGAATAAGTTAACGAAATTTTAAAGATATCTACCTAGGAATATGCAAGAGAATAGAAAAAGCCCGAACAAGTAATAAAGTGCCTAGAAGTAAGATCCATTCCCTCCTCAGAACACTCCATCAAGCCAAACCAGTAATCTTCAAGTACTTCATATAGATAGTAAAAGTCCCATTAGTACCCATTCAGGAAAACATTAAGAGAAAGAAAAGTTAGGAAGTGGAGTAAGATACAGAAGGAAGATATCTAAGTATTTGGAAGTAAATAGAGATAGAGAAATAGAAACTGATAAGAAATACCGAAATCTATAGTGATAAGAATTAGAGACATTGAGTTAAGAAATAAAGGATGATACCAGAACTAGTAGTAAAGAATAGTGTAGCAAGACTAGATCAGAATAAAATACCGAGTAGGTCTAAGCAAAATTTCCTTTCCAAGCGAGATTCCATTCCTTCCCAGAAATTCTCCCAAAAGTTAACTAATAATTCTCGAGCATCTCGAATAGATAGTGAGTTCCCCGAATAACCGAGAACAATTAAAAACGGAAGAAGTGAGAAATCAGGAATTTTGTCAAGACTCCTAATAGATGAGAGATGCTATAAGGATAAAGACATTTTAGATTTCCCGAACTCAGACCCGTAGGCAAACAAGATGAATGGCGATTGAAACAACAGTTAGTCCCTCTGGCCAAGAGATCCAATAGATAAGGCCTCAACCTATCTAAATCCTCACTCCACCGAGATACCAGTTAAGGAAGTTATCCTGATAGAGTCTATCTCATACCCATTCTAAATGAGCAATAGACTCCATCAGGGCATAAAGTACTAGAACAAAGAAGAAGAAGCTCCCCGAGACATAAAGAAATGAACCAATGAGATATAAGTAGTCCCTATCAGCATGAGTAAAGGTGATCGTAAGAAAACCCAATGGGAGTCCATTTCGAGAAATAGAATAACCTTGAAAGACAGACCACCTAAAAGAATGATCAAGGAAGTTTCGAGGATATAAAGAAGAAAACCCAAGATAGCTCAAAGATTAAGGTAAGTCAGAGTAAGGTTTGTTAGACCAGTAGAAGATCGCAAATAGATCAAATGCCGTAGAACCCACAGATAAGCTGGGCCAGTAGAGATCCGTAGAAGGGTATAAGAATAGGCCTATGAAATTGGAGATATTTAAGAAAGTGATAAGAGTATCAGTATGGACGATAGGATAAAGTGATCAAATCAATGTTTATAGAAAGAACAAGAGGTTGAGATTTAAGAACTAAATAGAGGAATGACTCACAGTTATCTTAGTAAGGAGTATAGTAAGGAAATAGGACATGAAAATGGTATGAGAAATGTGAAGGGTAACAAGGAAATTCAGTATATTTGGGCACAAAGATAACATAATGAGGAAATAATAGAGTAAAGAATCGATGATAGTTGTGGTACCCTAGAGCTTAGTAAAGAAAAGAACCAGCAAATGAGAGTAATTAATAGATTAGATAAATCACGAGATGTCTCGACAACTAGGTCGATGAATCCAAAGAATCATATACTATAAACTTGAAAAAGTGAAGGTTTAACACTATAATGAGAGTGAGCTAAGTATGGAAACCTTCATAGAGACAAAAGAACCTTCAAGAGTAAAGAAATTAGAAGTACAAATATCATGGAGAACGATTCAGAAGAATATAGTGAGTAATTACAAAGAACCTCATGGTATTGAAAAGAATGAGTAAGGAGTTGAGGAACTAAGATAAGAAAGAAATCTTCGTAGCAGAATGAAACCCTTAGGAAAGGTAGCAAGGAGATTATAATAGTATCCAGAGGAAGGACATAGTAACCGCAGAAAGTTAAGCAACAGAAAAGATAAAGAGACAGTATAAAGAACTTATTAGGAATTATATTTTTAGAAAGACTTTGTATGAGATGTGGAGTAATTAATGGATATAAACGACCGAGAGTAAGGCAAGAAAAGGCAAGTCAGATAAGTTTTAGCAGTAAAACCTAGTGTAGGAAAAGACATCAGACAGATATATACAAGAGTTTTAGGCAAAAAGTATGCGTCACTGAGACATCATAATAGA
Organism: Zanthoxylum bungeanum; assembly: GCA_019454045.1. Lineage (NCBI taxonomy): Eukaryota > Viridiplantae > Streptophyta > Magnoliopsida > Sapindales > Rutaceae > Zanthoxylum > Zanthoxylum bungeanum. The sequence goes on along the minus strand of SKCR01055216.1, from coordinate 34,472 downwards.
AGGGCCTCGAGACTATTTCCCACCCTCCCAACCCTTGATCGATACCAATAACAAAGATGGATCTGAAGTGTAACCTTGAGATACTCTAGAAGTACGTATAAGTGTAGTGATAAATGATCGAAATATATGACCCTTAAGGACAGTAAAAAGTCAGAATAAAAAGAAAGGAAAAGGTAGCCTAAGCAAGAGATTTAAAGAGAAACTATTAGATAGGGTAACAAGAGAGGAAGTACTAGTTAAGCATATGATAAAAATAGAAAGGACATCGTTAAAAATAATCAAGGAAATATGAGGACAAATATCCTTCGAGTAAAGAAACAGAGGTATGACCCATAATAGATTCAGTTATAGAACGAAGTAGAAGAGTAAATAAAAAGGTTAGCTAATACAAGTATTGAAAGTGAAATGATCAAGGAGCAACAACAAACAGGAGAGGAAATACTAAGTAAGTATTGACAGAAGTGTAGTATGACATAGAACTAAGAAAATAAGATTACCATAGTGTGAAAATCAACAAAGAGAAGATATTCTAGCATGCAATTGAGTATAGAAGACAAGTGGATATAAAAGAATAGTAAGAAAGATCAAGAAGTTGAGACCTACAGAGGTAGTCCAAGAATGAACAAGTAAAGTTATTGGCAGTCTGAGGAGATGACAAGTACATAAAGAAAGAAGATATTTCCCAGGTAAAAAGGCAGAAACATAGACTAAGAAAGTTCTTAGTAGGTGGTAGAATGAAGATAAGGATGAAAATAGTACTTAACAAGTAAAAAGGTAATGGTAAGTAATAACAAGGAAAATTTTTGATTGAATAATCATATAAGGTACCCAGCCATAGCTTAAGATGACCAAACCACTATGAGTTTGGGATGGTTTAACCTCGGGTATGGGTGGTTTGGTAGGTTCGTATCATAGTACGTAAACAAAGGAATAAGTTAGTGCGAAGTTGTTATTGTCATAGAAATGAATTCTTGAACTACGAACAATGACAAGAACACGAGTAACGATTTCTGTAAGCAAAGTACGAAAGGATATAAGCTTTAACCAGGATCAACCGAGAGAAACCACTAAGAAGTTGTTCAGGAGTAACACAGTAAGTACAAATGGTGTTAATAAATAATATTAGTAAGATAGAAAAACCCAAAGTCCCTTAGGGAAGCAGAAATTTTGGGACTTAGAGAGAGAGAGAAACTTATAACTGTTGGAGGTCACAAGTGGAGTATAAAAATTTGATAGCTGAGTAATGAGAAAGAATAATAAGATCAAGTTGGACAAATGGAACAAAAGAATACTAAGTACATGAAGAATCATTAGTAAGAGTTAAAGTATCAGCCACTAAAAATCTAATCAATTAAGAAATTGTTGAGCATAAGTAAAGGCCTAGAAGAAATAAATCTTGGAGATAAGGAGTATGGGGTACAGCGAAAATATCAGAAAAAAATAGTAGTAAAAAATACTCAGCAGAAGTATTATAAAATGAGGACTCGGAAAATGGAAAAGAGGAAGATCAAGTAACCAGCAGAGGTTAGAGACAAGAAGATAAGTATAGTAGAATCTCTAGATATTCTCAAAACTAAGATACCACGAGTTAGACCCCATAATGGACTCGAGGATGAATCATATTTAAGGGGGAATTTGTAATGATCGGTAGTTTTACTACTACCTATAGCGATACTGTTACGTACGGGATGAAGGCATGTAAAATAAATTATGTTGAGACTCAAATATGCTCATGAGATGACTTTGGGGACAATCAGTAAATTTCTCGAAGTCCCGGAACGGGACTGTACCGGGTTCCTTTGGACCGCCCATAGTATTTGGGGCGTAAATTTTTCATACGATCTTCGATTTTTATGAATTTTATATCATCAGAAATCTGAGATCAAGACCTACAACTTATGCGTTAAATATTTTTCCAAAAGCTGATTAGAACTGGGCGAAAAATGCAAGTCAAAAATTCAGATGAATAGTGATTTCGGACCCAAATGATAAAATCTCAAAACTTCTCCACTTTTATACACCCTTATACACTCTTCCTTATATCATTTAAGTCTCCCTATATAAAGGGCTTACTATTCACAAAACCCAAAATTTTGGAAGGAAAAAGAACGTGAAGAAGAAGAGAGGGAAAGAAGAAGAGAGGGAAAGAAGAAGAAGAAGAGAAGAAGAGGAGGAAGAAGAAGAAGAAGAAGAAGAAGAAGAAGAAGAATAAGAAGAAGAAGAAGAAGAAGAAGAAGGAAAAGAGAAAAGAAGAAGAAGGAAGAGAAAAGATAAACCAAAGGAGAAGATTAGTAATGAAGTCTTGAAGAATGAAGAAAAAAATCAAGAGAAATGAGGTAAAGTAATTTGACCCATTTTCTAATTTTTGGAGCTTTTAAGTTTTGATGATTTAAGTCGATTGATTAGCTTAGTAATGATAATGGTAGTATGAAATTTTTGACATTAAAACCATGGAAACATTGATAATTCCCAACTTGTGGGTTTTGGGTAAAATTTGATAAAGTGATTAGAAGTTATTTTGATTGATAAATTGGGGGTTAATATATGTTAAATGATGTGTAGGATGATGTATTGTGTTTTGGTTTGTAGTATGGAAGTATTGATATGGGATGAATTTGGATGAATTAAGTTTTGGATAAGCTTGGAAGAAAATACCAGAAACTTGGAAACGCAGGTCGCGACGCAAGAGGAAGAAGATGACCGAATTCTGGACATCGCGCGTCACGACGCGCAGTCCTTCCTGCGTCACGACGCGAGACCAGAACCTCACTAAATCATTTTTAACACCCCAGTTCTGCCCTAGCGCGTTAGAGGCCGCCCTTAGGGACTCATATTAGTTTATACACACATCTTATATCAAATTATGATCATCATAAGCCTTGCGTATATAATATACGAATGAATCTTTAAGTATTAAAAGTATCAGGGTTATTTTACTACGTTGATTCTAATTAAGTTCCGATCATAGGTTATCCACAGGAACCGCATTCTCCTTCGACCAAGGATCTAGTGCCAGACAGACTCAAACACAGTGAGTGGACACTCTTCTTTAAAACTAATTTTTTTTTTGCTTCAGACTTACATTTTACGCTTTAGGGCGTTAGAAGATCTCTTTTTCAGTTATTGATTATATATAGTTATGTTTTGAGAAAGTAAAAGATTTTTTTAAAACATTGTTAACAGTTTTAAGATTTAAAGTATGATTTTCATGTTTTTCGGGGCATGAGGGAAAAACTCACCCAGTATGAAACTTGATATACAGTTGGAATTGACGGATACATAGGACATGTGCACGTGTAGAGCTAGGATGACGGCATAGGTTCATGTACCTGGACTCTAGTTCAGAGCTTGGGTGGTAGCATAGATTCGTACCCCCAGTTCTAGTTTGTGGCTACGCCCAGTTGAGTCATTTTCCTGGGCGTAGACCACTAGTTTCAGAGACGCCCATATGAGTCATTTTCCTGGGCGTAGACCACCAGTTTCAGAGACGCCCAGTTGAGTCATTTTCCTGGGAGTAGACCACTAGTATCAGAGACCAGGTTGAGTTATTCCCGGACACGCCCAGTTGAGTCGTTTTCCTGGGCGTAGAGCACCAGAGATATCTTTTTCAGAAGTTTTCAGAAAAATGTTTTTAGATAAAAGAAGAGTATGGTTTTCAAGAAAGTTTTCAGAAGTAGAGTTTTTCACATAAAAGATGTTTTGGAACTTAGATTATGAAACTAAAAAGTTTTCATATTAGTTTTCAGATTTTTCCACTCATTTAGATCGTATAGCGATCTAACCCCCACCCCAGTCTTTGTATCTTGCAGGTTTCTCGGATAACAAGCTCCAAAGGACGGATACTGATGCAGTCACTAAGGATAAAGTCCACCAGCACAGAGTCATATAGCATGAGAGTCCAGTCATAGTCAAAGTAAAGTTGCATGTATACACTAGTGTAGTATAAGTCATTATGAGTGTCTGTCAATGTTTGTAAAGAAAAGTATTTTTGAGTATACAATTATAAGAAACAAAAGTATTTTATATTGATAAGTTGGGTTATGGACCCCATACATGACATTCTTTTGAATGGCTTAGAATACATTCGGGAAGTCAGAGGCTAATGGGGTTAGTATTGCAATCCACTTCCGGTAACATCTCCCAGATCCTTGATGTTATAAATTTGGAGTCTGAGTTGGGACCGATATCGTTGGTTCCTGATTCGAGTAGCTATGTTTAACTCACATGTTAACTGGTATGGAGACTGGTAAGTAGGCTGGTATTGATTATCCTGAATTCCATAACTATGTAATCCTCAGGTAGACCGGTATGAATGCCGGTATGGAAATTGGTATGAAACTTGTCCGATTTTTATAATTATGTAATCCCAGGTAGACCGATATGAAGGTCATTATTTCGGTCACAGTACATTTAAAAAGGATATAAATACTTAAAAAAACACAAAAATCAGCAAAATCTAAGAATCAAGATGAACAAGTATCTTGACGACCAAATAAACACAATAAAGACTAAATGAAAAACATAAAGTAAAGATAGAAAAATCAGACCTTGGAACCCTAAGCTCTTATACAAATGACGAGGAACTCACTTGTATGATTAAGCCAAGCAAACCCCACGCAACGGATAGAACCTTAAGAACCGCGAATTTGACTTTGTATGAACAAAACCCTTCCAATGCAACAAGAAGACCCACAAAGAAATTGTCTTTGAGAACCCTTAAGATGATACATTGTTGTGTTCTACTAGCAAGAAGATGCCGCTAATGTTGCCATGCCTTAGATAAGTCAAATTGCGTGAAATAAGGAGAATCCCTCCCTTAAGCAATTTCGGTCATAGTCAAGTTTTCAAAATGAAGCCAATTTTGAAAATGGTGATTTATTTAAAGGCATCATGTTTCTTATTGGAATAGATTCCAACTTTTGACAATTTTCACAAGTTTTGCAGAAAGCATGTGTATCTTTAAAAATGGTGGGCCAATAAAATCCACACTGTAAGATTTTTATAGTGATTTTCTTAGATGAGAAGTAACTTCTACATGCTTCTGAATGAAAAAAATGGATAACACCACTTAGCCTATTAAGCTTTGTGTAACTCGAATATTTGATTTTGGGCTTGATTCAGCTTCATTCGTCAAAAAGGTATTTGACTTCAAAATTATCGGTGTGTTAATCTAGTATGACTTGGGTCAAGTGGAATAGCTTTGGAACCCCTTCATTAAAGCCATCATGTGATACCAATGTGCCTCCGAGATGTCTGTCGCATTCGGCTATATAACTCTGAACTAATCCTGCCATTGCTTCTCTGATCATTTTGTCATCTGCCTTGTGATTGGCCCTTCTGGTACATGCAATGGCTCGATTATATTATTGGAATTGTCCTTTGATGCTTCATATATGGCTTGGATCATGTCAACCCAGTATTATTCTATAGATGAATTGATTTTCCTATACTTATGTAATAAATTGACTTATTAACTTGAAACACTAAGATATCCACAAGCCTCTTTTGATGGTCATGTACAAATATTCAGAGTAAATTAATTAACTATATTTCTATGTCAACTAATTAATACCAAATTCATTAAGATCGGGTTCCAATTATGTCTACACACGCCCTACAGATATATTTCTATCCTGTAAAAAATCCTTAAGAAGAGATCGTGTGCTATTGAATCTAAGGCTACACCTAAAATTCCATTGTCAATTTCGATTAAGTCATGTTTACATGCGCCCTACAGTTATATCTCTATCTTGTAAAAAATCCCTAAAAAGAGATCGTGTGCTACTGAATCTAAGACTAAACCTAAAATTCCTTTGTCGATTTCGATTAAGTTTACCAAATCAATCTTATTGGTGATCAAGCAACAAGAAACATTAAGCATGAGATTCAATAAACAAGCCAAAGTATCACACGAGATATAAGAAAAATCAATTTATAAACTCAAAATACTGGGTTTCATCACAACCCTAGATTTAGGGTTTAGTTACTACACATGCTCAAAACCTCTAAATAAATAATCAATGATAAGCAAAACATCAAGGAAGAAAAAGGAAGAAGAAATTATGTCGAGATCGTCAGTCTTCGCTTCCTTCTGTTGAGCATCTGTGTTGTGCGCACTTGATGTGCTTTGTCTTATCTCAAAAATCTCTTTGGAGGCTTCAAAATTATGTTATAAGACTCTCTCCTAGGTTTTGGGGCAAACTTATGCTTATATAGGACGTCTTGTGGGTGTTTTCTGATCAAAAAGTGAGTTCTGGACGAATCTGGAAAATACATCCATGTCGCGACGCGCGTGCTTGGGTTTCATGGGCACATCGCGACGGTCATGGCTGGGCATCGCATCGCGCCAGCCATGGTTGCTCTCTCCCCAATTTTTACTCATATGCGCATCGACATACGATCCAGTATCGAGACACGCATTTTAACTCCAAATTTGCCCCATTTACTCTGTATTTTGCTGTTTTCATCCCTAGTTGATTCCGTTGAGTCTCGAGATTATTTTAACGTGTAAAATAAATCCGAAATACATCAAAGATATCACACAAATTATTAAATTAGAGGGGCGGAAAATATATGCATATTGGCCGCTCACCGCTCATCACTAACCATAGGTAGCCAAGTGAAAAAGGTTCAAACTGATTTTCAACTCGACGTCATAACCATTTCCATGCCAGCATGCACCTTGGAAGTTTCTCTCAAAATTGATAAACAAGATGTGCAAAAAAAAAAAAAAAAATTGGCTGAAGATCAAATAACTCATTTTCCTTGAAACAAAAAACGACATTGAAGAGATCGAAGTATAACATTTTTTGTCTAAGTTTTAGGGTCATGTGTTCACATCTCTTGATCAATTGTGCCATGATCGCTTCTCATGAGCTTTCGATAATAATAACTCGAGATCATGAATGCATGGTTTAAAAAAAAAAAATTCTTTAGTGAAAGATGGGTGCTTTCAAGCTCACTACAACGCAAAATTATACAAGAATGTATCGGTGATATTGGCAACGGCGGTTTGTCGGGATCCTTAAATTTAGGTCAAAATTAAGGACTACATTTTAAGAAAAATTAATGCATATTATAACAAAAAAATAAAAAAAATATATATTAATAATAATTTATCCCTAAAAATCACATATTTTAAAAACTCATTTAGAATCTCCTAAAATTCAACACCGCATCCGTATGAATGGATGCTTATTTGAAGCCAACTTGCTGAAAAGCATAAGATGACGGAGGCATACGGAACTCATTGCCCAAATATTCACCGACCCAAAAACAAAGTTTTAAGTACGTAAGTTGTAATCATCGGCAAGTGACCTATTTCCAACCTAAAAACTACTAATATAAATATATCAAACCTTGAGGTTTTGTTAATACTTGCTTGGTGGTGCATAATTTTCACAAAGAATTTGCACAAATTACGCACATATGGCCGCCTTCTTTGCAACCCCTGCATGTCCCATGGCCACTATCCCTGCCATGGCTGTGACCAGAGGCTTTAGCTCTCAGCAAAAGAGCTTCTTTAAAGCTGTAAGGAAATATTGCATGCATAATAACTAGCTTTTGCTAGTCATATCTCTCTATACGTAATATCAAAATTGTAAATGCAGGTAGTTCCTTTTACGTGTAATGGGTTAACGCTCGTCCTCAGAATCCAATTCTCCAAGGCAGAAGCTGAAAGGTTATGTACCAAGTCCGGATGTTTCAATGCTGCAATTTCATGCTCTGCTGTAAATATTTAACAACTCACTTCGTTTACTTAGCAATTATTGTTCAGGAAAAATGCCCTCCAGGTCTCTAAATTTTTTTTTTTTTTTTTTTATAACTACTCATTAGGTCTTTAATTTTTTTCCATAATTACCCATTAAGTCTCTATTGTTCAGTGTTAGCAGAAAATCTTGGATTTCGATCGAGTTTCAGGATAAAAAAAAAAAATAATCGTCTCAATTCATAAAATTTGACCACGATTCGGGATTATTTTTCGTTCTGATTCAAAAAATCAATCGGTATTGGAGAGGAGATTAAATGTCCCGATAGTCATCCCTACTCATATTTTAACAATAACAATACAAAATACAATACAGCTCATTTACTATTAGAATAGGAAGGCTTGAATTGATGGGTAATTATAAACAATTAAGGACCTAATGAGTAATTATAAAAAAGTAGTAACTCATAGGACATTTTTCTTAATAATTAATGTTTGTGTGTAAAGAGCGAAAATGAATGACATGCAGGCTCAGTCAGAGACACTGCAAACTGTACAAAGCTCCATAGCTAAGCAGCTGTCGATTGACTTGAGCGCTGTTACTCCCCAAACCAAGTTTGCTGAATTGGGTGCTGACTCTCTCGACACAGCAACTGTGAGTGTAAATTAAATCCATTTTCATTCTCCTGAAAATCATCCATTCACGCTGGAAATTCAAACAGGTAGAGATAATGATGGCTTTGGAAGAACAATTTGGGGTGTTTTCAAGATGCTGCAGACCTCATCGAGAAAGTTAAGGCCGCCCCCGCTTGATAATTCGTTCTGATTAATAATGCATTCAATGGCAGAGGACGCTGGACATGCTCTTTAGTTTTTAACCGTTTCATGAGTACATTCTCTAACGCTTCTGTTGAAGTTGGTTTTACTTTTTGATGGAATCTTTCTTTCTTGTTTCGGTTTCGTCGACAATTGAAGGATGCAGTTTTTGTTCACGGTCAAGCAGAAAATGTAATAAATATCGAGGCAAAAAACAATAATTAAATGCACGAACAAAGTTGAGCTTCAATTGAGCAAGAAATCGATACCTTCCGTAAGATCAGGATCAGCCAAAATTGCACCTCTGTAAAATCAAAATGTTAGCACGGCGTGCACTGCAGTGAAGGAGACCAAGTCGATCCAAGAATCCTGTAAACTATTACAAGGCAGTCACCTGGGAAACTGTTGGATAGTTATGACCCATAGCGTCACTATTTGTACAGATCATGGTGTTGTTGTACAAATTAACTATGTGACAAAGAAGATTGCTCTCTTATCATTTGTGATTAGATCACCAAGATGTATAAATGATATGAGGTCCTTATGATTAGTTCCTGGATTGAGATGATATGAGACAGTATCAATCCGCGAAGGATTAATCATTAAATATCCCTATAGAGATTGGACATCGATAATGCGCAAAATACTAGTATTACACTTGTGCGCGTTGTAAGGGCATAACGGCATAGTTCTCATATATTTGGGTATAGGATACTCATGCAAGTGTAGCAGGAGGTTGTGTTTTACCGATGGTACGAAAAAAAGCTTCGCTCTAGATAGACCCCTCGGAATTCCATTGGTAGTATGACTATGTGTCTATGAAAGTCCGAAATCAGGGTAGGTGTATTTGGTCTTAACCTGAGACTTGCACCGCTAATACTTGCGACAATCAATATACTTTGGTTTTAGGTCGTCCAGGGCTTTAACAGGTTCTGTGTATGCCTCTGCTGGGTATATTGAGAATCGTAGTGTGTTGGGTGTGATTTCGAGAGGGAAGTATCACTCCAGTCATAAGGAGATGATGATCGCGCAGGGATACAGAACTGGTTCTCTAAGGGTTGCAACCATCGAGATAATATGACTTGGTCATGATTATCCGATAATAAAGAGACTAGTTGCTAGTGATCTGATATATGCTTCGTACGGGGCAGACACTGTACCAGCCCCAGGCCTTGCATGTGATCATCTGATACTGGATCGAAATACGCAATACTACGTATACTACGTCTGATATAGATGACTATATTCCTGTAAGGATATTTCTGGAGAATTGGGTAGGCATGACGTTTTGCTAGAAGCCAACCTTGTCTTGTAAATCGGTATAAACGTAGTACTAGGTACTTACGTGTTCGGATAATCCGACGACCGGATTTACTACCAACATATCCGGGGATCTCATGGGTCGCTTCTCGAAGATTCACCGATGACGTATGACTCGCACTTTAATTAATCTGGGATTAATTAGATGAGAGAGAAAATTAATCTGGGATTAATTGCGGAGTATTTTATATTTGATTTCGATGCGGAATTAAAATTAAATTTTAATTCGCGCGAACGAGTTAATTTAGAATTAATTCGTTAGCGACGTGAATAGTGATTTCGCTAGGTATAATCATTTAATTACGTCGTAATGGAAAATTCGTTAATTTGGAATTAGCGAACCTGAGCCCGATAGTGTTTGCGAGCGCATTCGCATTTCAAATTCGAGTGCGGCACGCAAGTCACATCAAGCGTCAAATCACTAGTCGTATCAAGCGTCAAATCATTAGTCACTTTGAGTGATGTGACAACTTGTCACTTGATTGATTGATTGATGTAAATAGTGATGTGAGTGGTTGATAGCATTTAATGCCAAAGCTTGGAGCTTGATGGAGCTCACCCAAAGCCGAAAATAGAAGACACTAAAACTGCCACTGTCGAGCTTCTCAAAGGGAGAAAAAGATTTTTTGTTCATCACCGCATCTCTCAACCGCTCGATGTAAGTATTCCGCAACTTTGTTGATTGTATTCGCATGTTGTTTTATGCTTGTTATTCGATCCTCGGGACCGTAGAAACTCCAACAATGGTATCAGAGCGTTGAAAAAGCATGAAACTTTGATTTAGGGTTAAAATTGGGTAAATTGTATTTGTGCATGATTTAATGAAATTGGATGATTTAGTATGCTTAAATGTAGTTGAATTGAAGATTGATTGGATCAATTTCATGAAAAATTGTTTGGAACAAATTTGCCCAAATTTTAGGCTTGGCCGAAAATGATAAGTGCCCTAAATGTCTTGGATTTTTTGATTTTGATTCATTGGATGAGTTGGAATCAATTGGGAAATGTTGATTTAATGTTGAATTGGATTTAATTGGATTGAATTCGAATTGGACATAAAATTAACCTCATTGCCGAGACTTTGATGCATGTAAATGGGTTTGATTTTTGATAAATTGTGTTGGACATGATTTAATGTTAATGAGCATGATTAATTAGACAAATTTGTGTTTTGGAAATATTGATTTGGGTAATTAATTATGTAATGCACTTTAGGTTAATTAAATTGTGAAATTGGATTTTTGTAATTTAATTATTGGGCTTAAATTGGATTTGGGCTTGTAAAGTTGTAAATGGGCTAATTGGGCTTGGTTGTACCAAGTTAGGTTTAGGCTAAATTGGTTGGATCCAATTAGGCCCAAAACCTTATCCATAAAGTCCAATTATGACTTAATGGACATTTAATTGTTTAATTGGGCCTAATGGGCCTAAATTGATTTTTAGGCTTATGGGGTTATTCCTTGATTGGGCTTTGGTTATTGGGTTTGACCCAAGTTGACCAAAAGTCCACGCCTTAAAGAAATTAATTGAAAGCCCATTGGACTTTAATTAAATTAACGTTGGACGTTAATCGGGCTTTGATACCCGTAACGATTAAATTTGGAATTTAAGTCGTAAAGGTTTGTTAATAAAGTGTAATATTTAATTTGGAATTAAATAGTGAATTAGTATTAAATACAAATTAAATTGGATTTAATGTTGTAGTTTAATTTAATTCGAGAATTCGTACTTTGAGTACTTATTCGCAAAACGAGTTTGACTCGCGCAAAATCAAATCGTTGTTTGAACATTGGATGGTCATTAATTATCAGATTAATTAATTGGATTAGATTGATTGATAACATGCTTGTGTGAATACATGGTTGCGATGCATGAATAATGTATATCGGATGGATATTAGATGGGTGGGGTAATTTTAGAAATTATTGTAATAAATTTAGAATTTATTAATTGGACCTGCGTGTCCAGCCTATTACCTCCATACTCTTTGTATTTCTCTTCTCACCTATTCCCCTGAATGTAAATGAGGTTTCTTTAGAAGTGTTATGTAACGGGTAGAAGTAATACATGTGCTAGCGGGAGAGAGGAAATGGAGAGATTTGATCTAGGATCAATGTGTTAAGTATCCATCCGCATATCATTATTATTTATTTATACGCGCTTTATTATGTGTTTAGAATGCATGTATAGGGTGTATGATGATGAGACATTAACAAAGATAATAAATTGGTTGCCAATTGCACGCGAAAAACCTCACAAAATATTAAGCGTTTTTCCTTCCATTGAGTGAATCTTACTCAAGATCCAAGACTGGCATTGGTATGTTGGCCAAAGTCAAGACCTTTGTCCGTCGAGAATGTGTTTGAATCATGAAGGCTTTGTTCCATATTGGTGTCTTGTCCAAGTTGTGGTTTGTTGGCCAAAGTCAAGACCACTTCTTGTCCATCGACATTGATTACGAAGCTTTCCATGGTCAATGGGTTCCGCTTAAGTGGGATCACTAAGTTTGTTGTACCAAAGCCAAGGCTTAGTTGATTCAGAGGAAAAAGGTTAGGCAATATATTGGATATATTGGCATATATAAGATATATGTTTCGGACTTGGATGTCCCCCTACTGGATCTAGGAATTGGATGGGATCCAATTGATCTTAGAGATCTACCTAGTTAATTATCATACAATTTGTTGGCCAAAGTCAAGATTGTGTGACATTTAACGGGATCTTAGCCAACTAGGAAACACGGTTTCCCGAGTACTCGACAGAGGGTTAGAGGCTCACCGAAAAATAGTGGGAGGCAAGTATTAAATTTGCAATATTCGTTTAGTAACTTGCCATACGCGCTCATATCAAATTATTCGTCAAATAAATTAAATGTTAGTTGGACTAATATTTAAATCGTTGTTTTAATTAACAATTGGACTGTATTCAAACTATTCATGTATGGTTGATTATATAATTAGATTATAGTAATCAATATACTTGAATTATTTGATTAATTATAGTTGATTTTATAATTGGATTATAGTAATCAATATAATTGATTTTAACATATTAAATTATAGTTGATTAAATAGTTGGACTATAATAATCATTATAATAAATAGTACCGAAAATCGTTGATTAAATAGTTGGACTATTAGAATCAAGATGAAATTGAAAGATTAACATTTAAAAAACATAATCCTTGGGAAAATATATTTAAATGATTTAATTTTCAAATTGGGAATAATTTGAGGATGGTCCTGGAAACTAATAAGTTACTTTATTTGATAAAATAACATATTAGGCCTAAGCCCGGAGTTAAGCAAATAGTAGAGCATGATATTTGGAAGATTCATGTGATGATAACTTTAGTACTTAATCCATTAAACTTGCCGAATAGACTCCTTAATTTCTTAATCAGAAATAAAGATTAGATCCTTATAGTATGATAATGAATTTGAAGGATCTTTAGAGATCTTAGAAGTACTATATTGCAATAATAAACTCTTGGAGAGTTAATAGCTATACTCAAGGAGTCAAAGATAAAGTTTGCAATAAGGCAAGAAGCGCAAGACGCATCTTACTTCGACATTCTGGAAGGCCAAGGCTTGGCCAAACGCTTCTGGGGTGTGGAAAAGGGCAAAGGCAAAGTCATTATAATCTTCTGGGAAGACAAAGGACATATTCCAAGATGTCTGCCTAAATTGTGGCAAACGGGATCGCGAAAGCGTGACTACTGTTTGAACAAAGCAGACATGAAGGAATTGAAGACGGGTAAGGCTCTGACTTCAAATACGTTTGTCATAAAATGTTCACTGCTAGTATTAAAATTGGATTTTAGATACTGGAAGTGGTACATAAATAAGTACTGGTGTGCAGAATCTGCTGTGAGCAGGATACTGACTTCAGATTGAGATTAATCTGTGAATTGAAAATGGGACGACTGTCGCTGTTTTAACCGTAGATACCTAAGTTTAAGAACTACCCTTTGGGTGTGTACTTATATTAGGAAACTGTTAGAATGTAACTAGTTGACTAGAAACATTATCTCTACATCAGAGTATAATCTGTTGCGGATATACCTTTATATTCTAGAACACTAAAGTGTTTCATTATATAAAGATGATATTGAGATAAACACATTAGATGTGAATAAAAGTATTTATATTTTGAATATAAATAAATCTCAAACATATAACATGACAAACAAATAGCTCAAACTGATTTGATCAGAAGAAACTTAAAAGTGGCACTGTTGTCTGGGACACAATTAAAACAAGAATCGTATATCCACACTTTCGAAGAGTGGGTACTAGGACAAATTTGATTCTATTCAAATAAAGTCTACGAATCTGGTTTATTGGGCAAAGTGCCTAAAATACCTTTACTTGGTAAAAGTGCAAATGCCACCGATCTGTTAGCCCTAGTTCATAGTGAAGCAAGTGGGCCCATGTCTAGCTAGGCTAGATGTGGATATGAATATTTCATGACCTTTACGGATGTGGCATCGCGTTATGGTTAAGTGTTTCTTTTGAAACATAAATCAGAAACTTTTAAAGTTTCGACCCGAAATAGACAAACAGATCGGCTAAAGTATTAAACCATCACGGTTAGACCATGATGAAAATACTTAAGCAATAAGTTTCTCATATACTTGAAAGAGTATAGTATTCTTTCAATGAGGACTCCTCACGGAACACGTCAATTTGACGGTGTGTCCGAACAGAGTAACCGAATTTTGTTAGACATGATAAGGTTAATCCTGAGTCGCTCTGAGCTACCATTTCCTTCAATGGATAAGCTTTAAACAGTGCAGAACTTATTTTGAATAAGGTTCCATAAAAAAATCTGTTTGACAGACTTCATATTAGATATGAACAGGAATGAAACTGGGTTTCTCATTTCTGATTATTTGGGTATGCTAGGGATATGTTTGGATGATACCAAACTAAAACCCAAATTGGATAAGTGACCAATTGTAGGTTATCCTAGGGATACCAAAGTATAGTACTTATACAACTCACAAGAGAACAATTTAATTGTTGCTCACCATGCGGTTTTCCTAAGAGGAATACCTATATGCAGTGGTAAGTGGGAGGATAGTAAAACTCGATGAAAATCGGAGTAATACTAATCCAGGCACAGCGTCCTTATTGGAACATAAATAGTTCATCAGGAGGAAAATAAACCAGTAATCTTCGAATACACAAGAATCGCGTATGTCAGAGAGAGTCAAAAAACAACCTGAGGTATGGGTTTCTGATCTCACCTCATAAAGTGTCAATCTTATTGAGGAATACGAACTGACTACGTATGAGGAAGTGATACAAGCTCCCTATTATGGCAAAATGCCATATAATCCGAAATGGATTCAATGTATATCAACCTAGTTTGGATACTAGTTGATGTACCACAAGGCATTGTGTCTATTGGTACTATATAAATCTTCAAAGAAGACAAACGTGGAAGGCAACATACCAACGTGTAAAGCTAGGCTTTTAGCGAAAATGTATCGTTATCAACATTGTGTCGATTACGACGAAACCTTTTACCTGTTGCCACGGTAAATCCATTTGGATAATGCTTGCTAATGATGCATGTTTCATTCATGAAACGTGACAGCTGAATGCCAAAACCTCTTTCCTTAACGGAAACCTTTTGGAGGATGTTTACAATATCCTGACGGTTTTTTCGTACCATAACTAGCAAACAAGGTTTGCAGGTTATTCGATCCATGTATGGATTGAAGCAAGTATTGCGTTCTTGGAATTATCGTTTTGATGTAATCATAATGGTATATGATTTGATTCAAAACGAAAATGATTCTTATGTATATAAGAGGGTTAGTGGGAGCGCACTGACAGTGGCTGTCTTATAAAATAATGATAATATATGTCATTTCTTGGAAATGACATTCCCATATAACAATCGGTGAAAGTTTGGCTTTCGTAAAAATTCTCCTTAGAATCTCGTGGAGAAAACAACCTTTATTATAGGAATAAAGATCTGGATAGATTTAATTTTAGTTAAATCTCGAACTCGTCAGACTTTACGATTGAAATGTACGTGACCTGGTGACTCATACGCTTTGAGCATATGGATTCACAATCGAGCCAATCCAAGTGATAGTCACTAAATTGATGTTAAGAACATCCTTAGTATCTTAGAGATCTAAGGATGCTGTCTTAAACTATGGAGAATGAGAACTTGAAGTGATTGGATTCACTGTAGCAAGTTTCCTAAACTGATAAAACGACTATAAGTCGTAACAACGGTACTATAAAGTTTGAACAATGGAACAGTGAGCTGGAAATCTTCCAAGCAAGATATTGTTACCGAATAAACAACTAAAGTGGATTATTGTTGCAGCTGAGGCAGCAATAGAAGCCATCTGGGTCGATAATAAATCTAATTAGATTTGATATAATTATGTTAGCAGCTGAGCTAGGCTACAACACAGGCTAAATAATTAATGGTCTCAACAACAATCCAGATATATACTTCGATATTCATCTGATTCGTTCGGATCATACATTGTGGCGATGTGATGATCGAATAAATCGCATCAGATGATAATCATGTAAATCCGCTGACGAAAGCCTTTTCTCAGAATTTGAGCGAACCGTACATAGTTCGGGTGTAAGACACTCGAGTGACTGGCTATAGGCCAAGTGGGAGATTGTTGGACAGTTATGACCCATAGCGTCACTATTTGTACAGATCATGGTGTTGTTGTACAAATTACCTATGTGACAAAGTAGATTGCTCTCTTATCATTTGTGATTAGATCACAAAGATGTATAAATGATAGGAGGTCCTTATGATTAGTTCCTGGATTGAGATGATATGAGACAGTATCAATCCGTGAAGGATTATCATTAAATATCCCTAGTCAGAGTATTATCGAGATTGGACATCGATAATGCGCAAAAGACTAGTATTACACTTGTGCGCGTTGTGAGGGCATAACAGCATAGTTCTCATATATTTGGGTATAGGATACTCATGCAAGTGTAGTAGGAGGTTGTGTTTTACCGATGGTACGGAAAAAAGCTTCGCTCTGGATAGACCCATCGGAATTCCATTGGTAGTATGACTATGTGTCTATGGAAGTCCGAAATCAGGGTAGGTGTATTTGGTCTTAACCTGAGACTTGCACCGCTAATACTTGCGACAATCAATATACTTTGGTTTTAGGTCGTCCAGGGCTTTAACAGGTTCTGTGTACGCCTCTGTTGGGTATATTGAGAATCGTAGTGTGTTGGGTGTGATGTCGAGACGGAAGTATCACTCCAGTCATGGAGATGATGATCGTGCAGGGATACAGAACTGGTTCTCTGAGGGTTGCAACCATCGGGATAATATGACTTGGTCATGATTATCCAATAATAAAGAGACTAGTTGCTAATGATCCGATATATACTTCGTACGGGACAGACACTGTACCAGCCTCAGGCCTTGCATGTGATCATCCGATACTGGATCGAAATACGCAATACTACGTATACTAACGCCTGATATAAATCACTATATTCCTGTAAGGATATTTCTGGAGAATTGGGTAGGCATGGCGCTTTGCTAGAAGCCAACCTTGTCTTGTAAATTGGTATAAACGTAGTACTAGGTACTTACGTGTTCGAATAGTCCGACGACCGGATTTACTACCAAATATCCGGGGATCTCATGGGTCGTTTCCCGAAGATTCACCGATGATGTATGACTCGCACTTTAATTAATCTGGGATTAATTAGATGAGAGAGAAAATTAATCTGGGATTAATTGCGGAGATATTTTATCTGGGATAAAATATCATTTAAAGAGAGATAACGATTAATTTGGAATTAATCGATAAAATAATATATTCGATATATTATATTGGATTTCGATACAGAATTAAAATTAAATTTTAATTCGGGCGAACGAGTTAATTTAAAATTAATTCGTTAGCGACGTGAATAGTGATTTCACTAGGCATAATCATTTAATTACGTCGCAACGGAAAATTCGTTAATTTAGAATTAGTGAACCCGAGCCCGATAGTGTTTGCGAGCACATTCGCATTTCGAATTCGAGTGTGGCACGCAAGTCACTTCAAGCGTCAAATCACTAGTCGCATCAAGCGTCAAATCATTAGTTACTTTGAGTGATGTGACAACTTGTCACTTGATTGATTGATTGATGTAAATAGTGATGTGAGTGGTTGATAGCATTTAATGCCATTTTGGAGCCAAATTTGTGTTTATTTTTTGAAAGCTTTTCACAAATTTTGGTATATGTTTTATTTATTGATTTTGGAAATTAATTTAACCATAACACATTTTTCTCTCTCTCTCTCCCCCATCTTCTCTCTTCCTCACGCCCAAAGTCGGCTGTTTTTCTGGGCAAAAACCGTGAACAAGGAAGAAGAAATGTGATGATTTTTGTGGCAAAAATCAAGAGAGCTAGCACTCAAATGAGACATACCAAGGTGATAGGGAAACCCACCCATGAGCAAGGATTCAACATAAAGCTTGGAGCTTGATGGAGCTCACCCAAAGCCGAAAATGGAGGACACTAAAACTGCCACTGCCGAGCTTCTCAAAGGGCAGAAAAAGATTTTTTGTTCATCACCGCATCACTCAACCGCTCGATGTAAGTATTCCACAACTTCATTGATTGTATTTGCATGTTGTTTTATTCTTGTTATTCGATCCTCGAGACCGTAGAAACTCCAACAGAAACATCACAACTTTTGTTAAACAATTCCATAACAATGAATATATCTACTTGAAATAACTACTTTGGGCAACAAATGAGCATTTGCACTTGCTTCACTACATGAAGTGCAAACCATCACAAATATTTTTGTGCCAACCTAACAAAAGTGCAAACATGATGATCTTCCTACTAAATATTTATTGATAATAAAATATACGTACACATATACATGGTATATATGAAGGGGTTCATTCACTGTGAAAGCTCCATCTAATTTTTTTCCCAATCTTGGGTTGGAATTTAGTTCTTCCATGGGTTCAATTGAAGGATACTCACCAGATTGATTGGTGAAAGTGTTGTAAATTCTTCAAATATTGTGGTTTAGATGGATGAGGGACATGTACCTTGGATGGTACCCTATAGGGACATGTCCTCCAATGAGTATAACATACTTCTAGGCTCCAAGTGATGCATGGAATGAGTATAACCCTTTGGAGGGTTGCACCCCAACCCAAAGGGTGCCCTTAAGGCACCTTTTCATGCCTTTATAAGGAGGCCTCCATGTTCATTCTCAAGATCTGAGACAAAATCCGAAAATTACAATAGTAAGAAGTCTCATATTATTGTTATCTTGAGTCTGAGAGAGTTCCACCATATTCCAAGTTTAAACACTTGTTAAGGAGTGCCTCTTGAACAATAAGTATCCAAGGAATCCTGGGAGAACGTTAGCCACATTGCATCCGTAGAGCACCGTGACGGAGGCTAATAAGTTCTTAAGGACAGAGAGATCTCGACTTGGATCCGTTTGTTGGATTTTCTGGTTTTGATATGTTTGGTTGCATGTTAATTTTCCGTTTAATGACACTAATCCTCCAACAATCTTAAGAACTTATCATTTTAGTGTTGCATACTTGGTTGGGAAATTAAAGTGTAATCTTACACAAGTAATTTCATCTAATCTTGATTGACACATACACATATATCTACACATATCGAATATAGTATTGTAAAATTAAAAGTGCAATACTAAGTTTTGAATTGCTAAGAGATTCTATTGAGGAAGTGTTTAAATGATATTCTGTCAAAAAGGCGATAAGAGCCTAAGTGGTCAGGGATTTAAGTGGTTACTTCGGACCCCCTCATCCTCTGGGAATATTCCTTTATTTACTTTCCATCAGAAACCTTAGTCGAAAATTCAAGGACTTGTGTTTATTGGTACTACTGTCCAATAGAACAACTTGTGGATACTTAGTATATCACTTGAACAAGATAATTTGTTGATCGTTGTGTAATTTTTCTTTTGTAGACTTATTGATCTCTGTTGGTTTTTCCAATTACACATGGCTAGCGGAAACATCACAGTACCGGTCTCTCATAGAGAGAAGCCGAAAAAGTTTGGTGGAGCAAACTTTAAACAGTGGCAGAGCAAAATGTGGTTCTACCTGACAACTCCCCAGTTGGCTAAGAACCTCAAAGATCCTCCGGGTCCTGTGGAGGGTGAATCGGAAACAGCCAAACAACTGCGAGAAGAGATATGGTCGTCTGGCGACTTCTTGTGCAAGAACTACCTTTTGGGTGGACTTGACAATACCTTGTACAATGTGTATCAAGGTATGACTTCTGCGAAGATTCTCTGAGAATCTCTCGAGAAGTAATACAAAATCGAGGATGCCGGGCAAAAGAAATTTATCGTGGGTAGGTTCTTGGACTACGAAATGGTAGATTCAAGAACAGTAATGTCTCAGTTGGGTGAACTGCATTTGATCATTCATGAAATATTGGATGAGGGGATGAAACTCTGTGAGACATTTCAAGTTTCCAACATCATTGAAAAGTTACCTCCATCATGGAAGGACTTCATGAGCTATCTGAAACACAAAAAGAAATAGATGAGTCTTGAAGACCTTGGGGTTCGACTGAGGATCAAGAGGACAACAGGAAGTCCGAGAAGGCCAGCTACAAGACTATGGAGTCTAAGGGTAGAAAAAAGAGAAAGAACAGTGGAGCTGATTCTTCCCAAGCAAACAAGAAGTTCAAGGGGAAGTGCTACAACTGTGGAAAGAGCGGTCATATGGAAAAGGACTGCAGAAACAAGAAGTCTCATGACAAGGGCAAGAAAAAGAAAAATGAGGCCCATGTCACTGAAGATGAGCAACTGACTGATGAGATCTCAGAGATGAACCTAGTAGCAGTGGTAACCGAAGCCAACTTGGTTGGGAATCCGAGAGAATGGTGGGTAGACACTGGGGCTACTCGTCATATCTGTGCAGATAGCAAGATGTTTTCCTCTTATCAGAAGGTCGATGGCGGTGATCATCTGACAATGGGAAACTCGTCTACCTCTAGAGTGGTTGGACAAGGCACAGTGGTTCTGAAGATGACATATGGAAAAGAGCTTACATTGAAGAATGTTTTGCATGTTCCTGATATTCGGAAGAACTTGGTCTCGGGCTCTCTCCTTAGCAAGGCTGGTTTTAAGCTTGTATTTATTTCTGATAAATTTGTATTGACCAAAAATGATGTGTATGTAGGAAAAAGATACCTCATTGAGGGCCTTTTCAAATCAATGTAATGACTGTCGATCGACACAGTGCTATTAATAAAGCTAAAACTTCCGCTTATATTATTGAGTCATAAAATTTATGGCATGGGAGGTTAGGAAATGTTAATTATGATACAATGCGTAAATTAATTAACATGGACCTTATACCTAAATTTGCAATTGATAGCCAACATAAGTGTGAGGCATGTGTTGAAGCAAAAATGCATAGAGCATCATTTCATTCCATAGAACGCAATTCTGAACCCTTGGAATTTGTACACACTGATGTGTGTAATATCAATATTGTGCAAATAAGAGGCGGTAAAAAGTATTTTGTCACTTTTATCGATGACAACACAAGATTCTGTTATGTGTATTTGCTGAGGAGCAAATATGAAGCTATTGAGAGCTTTGTACACTATAAGAACGAAGTTGAAAATCAACTTGGCAAGAAAATGAAGAGAATCGGGAGCGATAGAGGTGGTGAATATGTGTCACCATTTGGTGAATATTGTACCAATCATGGAATTTTTCAAGAAACCACTGCTTCTTATTCACCTCAACAAAACGCGATTGCTGAGCCCAAAAATCGGACATTGAAGGAAATGATGAAAGTCATGTTGACAAGCTCTGGTTTACCCCATAACTTGTGGGGGGAAGCTTTACTTTCCACGAACTACGTTCTGAACAAGCTTCCTCACAGAAGATTGGACAAGACACTATATGAGTTGTGGAAAGGTCATGTACCTTCCTACAAATACCTAAAAGTGTGGGGGTGTCTTGCCAAAGTAATGGTTCCCAAACCTAAGAAGGTTAGAATATGACCCAAAAATGTTGATTGTATATTCATCGGATATGCTCGCAACAGTAGTGTGTATCGATTCTTGGTACATAAGTCTGAGATTCCTGACATCAATCCGAATATGATAATTGAGTCAATGAATGCGATATTTTTTTAAGAGACATTTCCTTGTAAGGAAAGACAAAGAACAGAGTCTCTCAAAAGAACTATTGATACTGTCAAAGACAGTGATTAGGTTGACCAAGAGTCAGATCAATGTGCAAACGTTGATATAGCAAGAGAGCTAGAACGTCTAAGTTGTTTGGTCCCGATTTTCTGACATACTTGTTATAAAATGAGCCTCAAAGCTATAAGGAAGTAATGTCTTCGCCAGAGGCACCTTGGCGGAAATAGGCTATCAACAATGAGATTGATTTAATCCTACAGAACCATACTTTGGAGTTGGTTGATATTCCTATAGGTTGTAAGCCACTGGGCTACAAATTGATATTCAAACGGAAGATGAAACTAGATGGATCAATAGATAAGTATAATGTGAGACTTGTCATAAAAGGTTATAGATAAAAAGAAGACCTTGATTACTTTGACACATATTCACCAGTGACTTGTATCACATCAATAAGAATGCTCATAGCCATAGCAGCTATATTTGGTCTTGAAATACATCAAATGGATGTAAAGATGGCATTCTTGAATGGTGAATTGGATGAGGAGATTTACATGGAACAACCAGAAGATTTCAATGTTCCTAGACAATAACAGAAAATGTGCAAACTTGTAAAATCGTTGTACGGATTAAAGCAAGCATCTAAACAATGGCATGAGAAATTTGACAAAGAGATGTTGTCAATTGGGTTCAAAACCAATAAGTGTGATAAATGTGTGTACACCAAATCAACTAAAAAATGATATGTCATTGTGTGTCTCTATGTAGATGATATGCTGATAATTGGTAGTAATCATGAAATGATTCAGTCTACCAAGAACGTGTTATCCAACAGATTTGATATGAAAGATTTAGGAGTAGCTGATGTGATCCTAGGAATAAAAAGATTTCTAGGACATCAGACGGATATATATTATCTCAGAATCATTATATTGAGAAGATACTTGAGAAATATAACAAAGGGTATCTAAATGTGGCTAGAACTCATGTAGACCTAACTCTTCATCTATCAAAGAATACTGGCTCAAGCGTATCGTAATTAGAGTATTCGAGAATCATCGAAGGTCTGATGTATCTCAAGAATTGCACACGAACTGATATCGCTCAAGCTGTGAACAGGCTTAGCAAATATACCAGCAATCCAGGACATAACCACTAGAAGGCCATAGTAAGAGTTTTGAGGTATCTGAGAGAAACTTCAAAATATGGGATGTATTATGAGAGATATCCTGTTGTTATAGAAGGATACAACGATGTTAACTGTATATCTGATACAGTGGATTCCAAATCTATGAGTGGATTTGTTTTCACACTTGGTAATACAGTCGTGTCATAGAAATCCTCGAGGCAAACATGTATTGCCCGGTCTACTATGGAATCCGAGTTCATAGTATTAGACAAAACAGTGGAAGAAGCGGAATGGCTTCAAAATTTCCTAGAGGATATTCCTAGTTGGCCCAAACCGGTGCCAGCAATAAGCATACATTGTGATAGCCAATCGGCTATTGGGAGAGCCCAAAATACAATGTATAATGGTAAGTCTCGACACATACTTCGGAGACATAATACTATACGTCAATTGCTCTCAAGTGGCATAATATCGATCGATTATGTTAAGTCGAAGGAAACCTAGCGGATCCACTTACTAAAGGTTTACCTAGAGAGCAAATTGAGAAATCATCGAGGGGAATGGGCTTGAAGCCTATAAATTAAGAATTGTCACTATGGAAACCCAACTGAACTGACTGGAGATCCCAAGATCTAGGTTCAAAAGGGACAACTGAAAATTTGTGCAATTCAAAACAAGCACAGAAGAGTTTTGTACTCTTTCCCATTCCGATAATGACACCGAGTGTTGTATGTCAAGGTTAGGATAAGCTAAGGATTTTAATGATCACTATATTAGGAGATGAGTCCTAATGGGGGTAAAGACAAATTACCTCTTTATATATGATCATATATTTCAAGTAAGAAGTGAGGCCGCTTCCATGGGATTTTTCCGGCTGATTTCCCTAAAGTGCTTGATGAATCCAGGACCGATGTTCATGGCCGAAATGAACACAATCATAGAACATGAAATGATCGAAGTAAAGCTGTGTGTTGGCAATTGTCTTGGTTTACACCAACGGCAGAACAATTCAAGACTATGGGTCACTAGTTTGCCAAGTAAATCTGATTTTCATTCACTATGAAAGGTTCAAGGCGAAAGCTACCTAGTTCGATGCAGCTTTAGTTCACATAATCTCTCCCAAGTGTCTACATGAATATTTGAAGAAATGTGGGGGATTTTTGTAAATTCTTCAATATTTTTGGTTTATATGGATGAGGGACATGTCCCTTGGATGATTCCCTATAGGGACATGTCCTTTGGATGGTACCCTATAGGGACATGTCCTCCAATGAGTATTACATGCTTCTAGGCTCCAAGGGATGCATGGGAGGGGTATAACCCTTTCGAGGGTTGCACCCCAACCCAAATGGTGCCCTTGAGGCACCATTCCATGCCTTTATAAGGAGGCCTCCATGTTCATTCTCAAGATCTGAAACAAAATCCGAAAATTACAGTAGTAAGAAGTCTCATAATATTGTTTTCTTGAGTCTGAGAGAGTTCCACCATATTCCAAGTTCAAACACTTGTTAAGGAGTGCCCCTTGAATAAGAAGTATCCAAGGAATTCTGGGAGTACGTTAGCCACATTTCATTCGTAGAGCACCGTGACGGAGGTTAATAAGTTCTTAAGGACAGAGAGATCTCGACTTGGATCCGTTTTTAATTTTTCCAGGTTTTTCATTATATTTCAAGTTTTAGGGTTTTGCATAGTTTGGTTGGATTTTCTGGTTTTGATCTGTTTGGTTGCATGTTAATTTTCCATTTAATGACACTAATCCTCCAACAAAGAGTTCTTCAACATTACTGATGCTTGTCTCGTAGCAGAGATGTGCATCTATGCATACTTTGATGTTAGTGAAAAATAGATACAAGTACTGAAACTCATAGCAGAAGGGAAATGAACATGTATATGTGGGCAGGTATTATATGAGTCTTCATCTCATTCTTCTATTGTGATTCTCTGATTCACTGAAGAGCGTTTATGAGAAAAAATCGAATTCTATTATTACAATAATAGAATTTACAAAGTGTTTAAACTTTACAAAAAACTTCACTCTCTCAACACTCTCGAAGCTTTTTTGCCTTGAAGCTTAATGTTTGGGATGCTTAAGCTCACAAATGAGCTCTGTATTTATAGTAATATTCTGGCTCAAATTTTTCAACAAATGAATAGTGCCCATCGAAAGTAGTTTGGAAGATTGATCAAAGTTTCCACAAATCTTATCTTCCACCTTAAGTTGTTTTATACATCATGCATGGCAGCTGGACTCTAAAATTCTCCCCTTCTAACTGCATTCGTAATGATTTTCATAGGACAGCTATCCCGACTACGTCTCTACACACCCCTAGCTTGTCCTGAGTAACCATTTTTGTTAGCATATGAGCTGGATTCTCATTTGTATGGATCTTCACTAGTCTCAACAGTTTTTGATCCATCACCTCACATATCCAATGATAGCGAATATGGATGTGCCTTTATGTGTTGTTTTCCTGGGTTAGAGAGAAAACGACTTACTACACCCATTGCATGAGCAATATCTGGCCTAATACATACTATAACATACATTAGGTTTTCAACTGCTGAAGAATATGGTATCGATGTCATCTCCTCTATCTCTTTCTTGGATGAGGGGCACAAACTCTTGCTCAGTTTGAAATGGTGTGCTAGCGGGATGCTGACAGGTTTGGCTTTCTGTATATCTAATTTTTTGATTATCCGTTCAATATAACTCTCCTGTGAAAGCCAAAACCTTTTGTTCTGCCTTTCTCGAACTATTTGCATTCCCAAAATTTATTGAGCTGGTCTTAAGTCTTTCATGTCAAAATACTTAGAGAGTTCCTTCTTCAGCTGGCTGATCTTCGCTGCATCTTATCCAACGATCAACATGTCATCCATATGTAATAGAAGAGCAATGAAATTTCCATCCGGTCTGCTGAAGTTCTTTTATAGTTTTGACTCACCATGAATGAGTAAAACTTTTTGTATCACTGTCTTGGTGCTTTCTTGAGGCCGTACAAGCTCTTGTTCATCTTGCAAACAAGGTTCTCTTTTCTTGAAAACTTGAAACCTTCTGGCTGCTCCATGTAGATTTCTTCATGTAGATCACCATGAAGAAATGATGCCTTAAGATCCATATGTTCAAGCTCTAAGTTCAAACTAGCTACCAATCCTAAGATAACTCATATTGAAGTCATTTTTACAAACGGTGAAAAAATTTCATCAAAGTCGATTCCCTTTTTCTGTAGGAATTCTTTGACTACTAACCGGGCTTTATGTTTCACCACATTTCTATTGTCATATTTCTTTATCTTGAACACCCATTTCTATTGGCGAGAGCTTGAGTATCTCATAAGTATGATTCTTCTGCAAGAGATTTCATTTCATCTTGCATTGCGTTCATCCTTTTCCTTTGTCTTTATGAGATACAGCTTCCTTGAATTTCTGGCTCCCGATCGTCAGTAAGTAGTGTTGGACAGTTATGACCCATAGCGTCACTATTTGTACAGATCATGGTGTTGTTGTACAAATTAACTATGTGACAAAGGAAATTGCTCTTTTATCATTTGTGATTAGATCACCAAGATGTATAAATGATGAAAGTTCCATATGATTAGTTCCCGGATTGAGATGATATGAGACAGTATCAATCCATGAGGTTTAATAATTAAATATCCCTAGTCAGAGTATTATCGAGATTGGACATCGATAATGCGTAAAAGACTAGTATTACACTTGTGCTCGTGTTGTGAGGGCATAACGACATAGTTCTCATATATTTGGGTATAGGATACTCATGCAAGTGTAGTAGGAGGTTGTGTTTTACCGATGGTACGGAAAACAGCTTCGTTCTGGATAGACCCCTCGGAATTCCATTGGTAGTATGACTATGTGTCTATGAAAGTCTGAATCAGGGTAGGTGTATTTGATCTTAACCTGAGACTTGCACCGGTAATACTTGCGACAATCAATGTACTTTGGTTTTGGTCGTCCAGGGCTTTAACAGGTTCTGTGTACGCCTCTGCTGGGTTTATTGAGAATCGTAGTGTATTGGGTGTGATGTCAAGACGGAAGTATCACTCCAGTCATAGTGTTAGATGATGATCACGCATGATACGGAACTGGTTCTCTTATGTATTGCAGTCATCGGGATAATATGACTAGGTCATGATTATCCGATATAGGACTAGTTACCAGAGATCTGATATGTGCTTCATACGGGGCAGACACAATTCCAGCCCCAGGCCTTGCACGTGACATCCGATGCTGGATCGAAATACGCAATACTACGTATACTACGCCTGATACATATCACATATTCCTGTAAGGATATTTCTGGAGAATTGGGTAGGCATGGCGCTTTACTAGAAGCCAACCTTGTCTTGTAAATCGGTAAAATGTAGTACTAAGTACTTATATGTTCGGATAGTCTGACGACCAGATTTACTGCCAACATATTCGGGGATCTCATGGGTCGCTTCCCGAAGATTCACCGATGACGTATGACTCGCACTTTATTAATTGGGATTAATTAGATGAGAGAGAAAATTAATCTGGGATTAATTGCGGAGATATTTTATCTGGGATAAAATATCAATTAAAGAGAGAAAACGATTAATTTGGAATTAATCGATAAAATAATATATTTTCTATATTAACGAAATTGGATTTCGACGCGGAATTAAAATTGGATTTTAATTCGGGCGAACGAGTTAATTTAGAATTAATTCGTTAGCGACGTGAATAGTAATTTTGCTAGGCAAAGTTATTTAATTAAATTAGATTTAATTTCGTCGCAACGGAAAATTTGTTAATTTGGAATTAGCGAACCCGAGCCCAAGAGTGTTTACGGGCGCACTCGCATTGCGAATTTAAGTGCGGCCCACAAGTCACATCAAGCATCAAATCATTAGTCACATCAAGCGTCAAATCACATGTCACTTTGAGTGATGTGACAACTTGTCACTCGATTGATTGATGGAAGTGGTTGACTTTAATTGCCTTTATTTTTTGGAAAAGCAAATTGGTATATCTTTATTTGATTTTTTGAAAATTAAATTAAGTGTATTAGATACACTTTTTTTTTTCCAACAACCAACACTTCATCTCTCTTTTTCCTCTCCTCTCTCTCTCGCCCAAAGGGCCTGTTTACTTCTTCCAAAATTATGGTTTCACCGTGAATGAGGAGAAGCAATAGGAAATTTTGTGGCAAAATTTCCGGAGTGCTAGCACACTTTAGGAGTCTTGCGAAGGTGATAGGGAACCGCACCCGTTAGCATGGAATCATCAACCAAAGCTTAGAGCTTGAGAGATCCTTCCATGGCCGAATTGAGGAGGGAAAAAACTGCCACTGCCGTGAGCTTCCAAGGAGGACAAAAGAGTTTTTGTTGTTCGTCGCATCGCTCAACCGATCGATGTAAGTATTCTACAACTTCTTCGTGTATTCACATGTATGTTTCATCGCTTTAATCGATCCTCGGGACTTAGAGAAACCCAACAATGGTATCAGAGCGAAGTTAAAGCATGAACTTGAACTTAGGGTTAAAATTGGGTAAAATGTATTTGAGCATGATTTGATGAAATTGGATGTTTGAGTATGCTTAAATATTGATAACATGGTGTTATGCATTGTCAATTTGATGAATTTTGAATTGGACAAATTTTCCCCAAAATGGTTTGCTTGGCCGAATCTTGGATGAACTCTAATGTCTTGGTATTTTTGATTTTTGATTCATTGGATGAATTGAAATCAATTGGGAATTGTTGATTTGAAAATTAATTGGATTGAATTTGAAATTGAACAAAAATTCCCCTTATTGCCGAGACAATATGAGCATGAAAATGGGTTTGATTTTTGATCAATTGTGTTGGACACTAATTTTTGATAATAAGCATAATTAATTAGGCTGATTGATATTTTGAAATATTGATTTGGGTAATTAATTATGGCAATACACTTTGAGTAATTAAATTGTGAAAATGGAATTTTGGAATTTAATTATGTTGGGCTTAAATTGGATTTGGGCTTGAAAGTTGTAATTGGGCTTTAATGGGCTTGGTTGTACCAAGATGGGTTTAAGCTAAATTGGTTGGATCCAATTGGGCCCAAAACCATTTCAATAAAGTCCAATTATGACTAATGGACCTTTAATATTTAATTGGGCCTAATGGGTCTAAATTGGTTTCTAGGCATATAAGGGTGATTCCTTAAATGAGCTTTGGTTATTGGTTTGACCCAAGTTGACCAAAAGTCCATGCCTTAAGAAATTAATTAAAAGCCCATTGGACTTTAAATTAAATTGACATTGGATGTTAATCGGGCTTTGAAACCCGTAACAATTAGATTTTGAATCTAAGTCGTAAAGGTTCGTTAATAAAGTGTAATATTTAATTTGGATTTAAATAAATGAATTAGTATTAAATAAAAATTAAATTGGATTTAATGTTGTAGTTTAATTTAATTCAAGAATTCGTACTTTGAGTACTTATTCGCAAAACGAGCTTGACTCGCGCAAAATCAAATCGTTGTTTGAACATTGGATGGTCATTAATTATCAGATTAATTAATTGGATTAGATTGATTGATAACATGCTTGTGTGAATACATGGTTGCGATGCATGAATAATGTATATCAGATGGATATTAGATGGGTGGGGCAATTTTGGAAATGGTGGTAATAAATTTAGAATTTATTAATTGGACCTGCGTGTCCAGCCTATTACCTCTTTACTCTATGTATTTCTCTTCTCACCTATTCCCCTCAATGTAAATGAGGTTTCTTTAGAAGTGTTATGTAACGGGTAGAAGTAATACTTGTGCTAGCGGGAGAGAGAAAATGGAGAGATTTGTTCTAGGAACAATGTGTTAAGTATCCATCTGCATATCATTATTATTTATTTTATGCGCCTTATTATGTGTTTAGAATGCATGTTTAAGGTTGTATGATGATGAGACCTTAACAAAGATAATAATTGGTTGCCAATTTGCACGCGAAAAACCCTCACAAAATATTAAGCGTTTTTCCTTCCATTGAGTGATTCTTACTCAAGATCCAAGACTGTCATTGGTTTGTTGGCCAAAGTCAAGGCCTTTGTCCGTCGAGGATGTGTTTGAATCATGAAGGCTTTGTTCTATATTGGTGTCTTGTCCAAGTTGTGATTTGTTGGCCAAAGTTAAGATCACTTCTTTTACATCGACATTGATTACAAAGCTTTCCAAGGTCAATGGGTCACGCTTAACTGGGATCACTGAGTCTGTTGTGCCAAATCCAAGGCTTAGTTGATTCAGAGGAAAAGGGTTAGGCAATATATTGGATATATTGGCATATATAAGATATATGTTTCGGACTTGGATGTCCACCTACTGGATCTAGGAATTGGATAGGATCCAATTGATCTTAATGATCTACCTAGTTAATTATCATACAATTTGTTGGCCAAAGTCAAGATTGTGTGTTATTTAACGGGATCCTAGCCCACTAGGAAACAAGGTTTCCCGAGTACTCCACAGAGGGTTAGAGGCTCGCCGAAAAATAGTGGGAGGCAAGTATTAAATTTGCAATATTCGTTTAGTAACTTGCCATACGCGCTCATTTCAATCATTCGTCAAATAAATTATTTATTAGTTGGACTAATATTTAATAGTTTTTTTAAATAAACAGTTGGATTGTATTCAAACTATTTCATTTATAGTTGATTATATAATTGGATTATAGTAATCAATATATTTGATTTATTTAATTATAGTTGATTTTATAATTGGATTATAGTAATCAATATAATTGAATTTAACCTATTAAATTATAGTTTATTATATAGTTAGACTATAGTAATCATTATAATAAATTGTACCTAAATCGTTGATTAATAGTTAGACTATTAGAATCAAGATAAATTGAAAATTAGTGTTTAAAACATAATCCTGAGGAAAATATATTTAAACGACTTTATTTTTCAAATTGGGAATAATAAATTTCAGGATGGTCCTGGAAACTAATAAGTTACTTTATTTGATAAAATAACATATTAGGCCTAAGCCCGGAGTTAAGCAAATAGTAGAGCATGATATTTGGAATATTCGTGTAATGATAACTTTAGTGCTTAATCGATTATGTCTGCCAAATAGACTCATTAATTTCTTAATCAGAACTAAGGATTAGATCCTCAAAGTATGATATTGAAATTGAAGGATCTTCATAGATCTATCTTTAGATATTAGAAGTACTAAATTGCAATAGTAAACTCTTGGAGAGTTAATGACTATACTCATGAGTCAAAGCCAAAAGTTTGCAATAAGGCAAGTAGCGCAAGGCGCACCTTACTTCGACATTCCAGAAGGCCAAGGCTTGGCCAAAGGCTTCTGGGTGTGGAAAATGGCAAAGGCAAAATCATTATAATCTTCTGGGAAGATAAAGGACATATCCCAAAATATCTGCCTAAATTGTGGCAAACGGGGCACGGAAGCGTGACTGCCATATGGACAAGGCAGACATGAAGGAATTGAAGACGAGCAAGGCTCCGACTTCAAATATGTTTGTCATAAATATGTTCATTACTAGTATTAAAATTGGATTTTAGATACTTAATGTGATACATAAATATGTACTGATGTGCAGAATCTGCTATGAGCAGGATACTGACTTCATTTGAGATTAATCTACGAATGAAACGGGACGAAAGTCGTTGTTTTAACCGTAGAAACCTAAGTTTAGTAACTACCCTTCGGGTGTATACTTAAATTAGGAAACTATTATAATGTAACTAGTTTGACTAGAAACATTATCTCTATATCAGTGTTTTATCCGTTGAGGATATACCTTTATATTCTAGAACACTAAAGTGTTTTATTTTATAAAGATGATATTGAGATAAACACATTAGATGTAAATAACAGTATTTATATTTTGAATATAAATAAATCTCAAACGTATAACATGACAAACAAATAGCTCAAACTGATTTGATCAGTTAAAACAAAAGTGGCATTGTTGTCTGGGACACAATTAAACAAGACTCGTATATCCACACTTTCGAATAGTGGGTACTAGGACAAATTTGATTCCATTCAAATAATGTCTATGAATGTAGTTTATTATGCAAAGTGCCTAAAACACTCTTTACTTGGTAACAGTGCAAATGTCATCGATCTGTTAGCCCTCGTTCATAGTGACGTAAGTGGGCCCATGTCTAGCTAGGCTAGATGTGGATATGAATATTTCATGACCTTTACGGATGTGGCATCGTGTTATGGTTATATGTGTTTCTTTCGAAACACGTATCGGAAACTTTTACAGTTTAGACGCGAAATAGACAAACAGATCGGCTAAAGTATAAAACCATCACGGTAAGACCATGATGAAAATACTTAAGCAATAAGTTTCTTAAATACTTGAAAGAGTATAGTATTCTTTCAATAAGGACTCCTCCCGGAACACGTCAGTTTGACGGTGTGTATGGACCAGAGAAACCGAATTTTGTTAGACATGATAAGGTTAATCATGAGTCGCTCTGAGCTACCATTTCCTTCAACGGATACGCATAAACAGTACAGAACTTATTTAGAATAAGGTTCCATAAAGATCTGTTTGACAGACTTCATATTAGATATGAACAGGAAAGAAACCGGGTTTTCTCATTCCTGAAGATTTGGGAATGCTAGGCATATGTTTGGATGATACCAAACTAAAACCCAAATCGGATAAGTGCCTAATTGTGGGTTATCCTAGGGAAACCAAAGTATAGTACTTATACAACTCACAAGAGAACAATGTAATTGTTGCTCACCATGCAGTTTTTCCTGAGAGGAATACCTATATGCAGTGGTAAGTGGGAACAAAGTAAAACTCGATGAAAATCAGAGTAATACTGTTCCAGGCACCGATCCTTTAATGGAACACAAATAGTTCATCAAGGATGAAACTATACCAATAATCTTCGAATACTCAAGAACCGCGTAAGTCGGAGAGAGTCAGAAAACAACCTGGGGTATGGGTTTCTGATCTCACCTCATAAAGATGTCAATCTTATTGAGGAATACCAACTGACTACGTATGAGGAAGTGATACAAGGTATCGACTCCCTATTATGGCAAAGTGCCATGATATCCGAAATGGATTCCATGTATACCAACTATGTTTAGACAGTGTTGTTGTACCGCAAGGCACTGTGCTTATTGGTACTATATAAGTCTTCAAGGAAGACATACATGGAAGGAAACATACCAACGTATTAAGCTAGGCTTGTAGCGAAAAGGTATCGTTATCAACATTGTGTCGATTACGACGAAACCTTTTACTTGTTGCCACGGTAAATCTATTTGGATAATGCTTGCTATTGCTGCATGTTTCATTTATGAAATATGTCAGCTAAATGCCAAAACCGCTTTCTTTAGCGGAAACCTTTTGGAGGATGTTTATAACATCCTAACGGTTTTTTCGTACCAAAACTAGCAAACAAGGTTTGCAGGTTATTCGATCCATGTATGGATTGAAGCAATCACTGGGTTCTTGGAATTATCGTTTTGATGTAATTATAATGGTGTATGATTTAATTCAAAATGTAAAAGATTCTTGTGTATATAAGGAGGTTAATGGGAGCGCACTGACATAGAAGTCCTAAATAATGATAATATGTCATTTCTTAGAAATGATATTCCCATAAATACAATCGGTGAAAGCTTGGCTTTCGAGAAAAATTCTCCGTAGACTTCTTGCGAGAAACAACCTTTATTCTAGGAATAAAGATCTACTGGGATAGATTTAAAGTTTTTTTACTCTCCGAGAACCCGTACATTGAAATAAATGTACGCGACCTTGTGTCTCATACGCTTTAAGCATATGGAGTCACAATCGGGGCAATCCAAGTGATAGTCATTGGATTGATGTTAAGAACATCCTTAAGTATCTTAGAGAACTAAGGATGTTGTCTTAAACTATGGAGAAGGAGAACTTGAAGTGACTGGGATCACCGTTGCAAGTTTCTCAACCGATAAAGACGACTATAAGTCGTAACAACGGTATTATAAAGTTTGAATAACGAAACAGTGAGCTGGAAATCTTCCAAGCAAGATATTGTTACCGAATAAACAACAAAAGTGGATTATTGCTGGAACTGAGGCAGCAATAGAAGTCTTCTGGATTGATAATAATCTAATTGGATTAGAATAGTTCTGTTAGCAGCTGAGCTAGGCTACAGCACAGGCTAAAGAATTAATGGTCTCATCTGTTGGTTTCTAATATAGGTCCCAAGAATCATGAAATCAAGCAAGAAAACACATGAATACATCAAGGAGTAAGGCGGAATTCATACTCACATTGATGGTTTTGATGTGAA
>SKCR01055215.1:0-45656 GCA_019454045.1 Zanthoxylum bungeanum | reverse complement strand
AAATAATAATTTCGCTAGGCGCAATTATTTATTTAAATTCGATTTAATTAACGTCGCGACGTAAGTTCGGTTTTCGGAAATATCGGACCGAACGCGTGAGTGCACGTGGGCCCACTTTCATTTGGAAATTGTAGGGCCCACATGACACAAATGTCATTATTTGCATTATTTAATTGTTGATGTATTGCATGAAGATAGTGTACAAAGCACTCAAGGGTAATGCATGGAAATTGAGTGTTAGACACTCTAAGCCTTTGCATGGTATGTGTCATAAGTATATTATTATTTAATAATTATTATGACAAAATATAATGGATTTTTGAGACAAAAATCACATCTTCTTCCTCTCTTAAATTACCGAAACAGTGGGCATTGTTTTGGCTCTCCAATTCTTCATTTGTTTTGTGGCAAGACAAAAGAAAGTGTACAAGTTTGGAACTCTAATGCACAACTTTGGCTAGCAACATCAAGGATCATACAAGGTGTTATGGGAACTCATCTTAGAGCTTGGAAGGATCAATATAGCTTGGAGCTTCTCTTTTCTGCTTGGCCGAATCCCATTCACTGCACAAAGGAGCAAGTTTTGTTTCATCAAACGCATCCACATTCCGTTTTTGTGAGTATTGATTCCGCCATACTTCAATAGTTCATTCTTTATATATATTTTGCTTGTGCTTTGATCTGGGACATGGATTAGACTTTCCAACATATAGTTCCGCCCATCACAAGAAGAAAACAAGCAAAGAATTTTCCATCACCTTCACACAATCATTCACGTAATAACATAAGGTAAAAAAAAAAAAAAGTAAACAATTTCTCTCATATACCTCATTCAATAACCGAAACAACCACCCCTCCTCCAAGTCCCCTCCATAACCGAATACACAGCCCCATACTACAGCCTTAGGACACCCAAATACGCCCCCATAAACCCCCAATATCACCGAAAAACAACAGTCCCATAAGCCTCTCCATTACTAAAAACTGCAGTCCAAAAAAACGGGACTATTTTAACCACCAAAAACATCAGTAATTTAACCCCTAAAACAGCAGCAAAAACGCCCAAAACAGCAACCCAAACCCCCCTAAAAAACTCAAAAATAGTCCACTAATACACCTGAAACAGTGAGTAGAAAATACAGAGAAAATAGAAGCAAAACGGAGGCCAAACAGCAAGCAAAACAACAAAACAGTGAGCTAAGACGCTAAACCAGTGAGCCGGAGAAGTGGAGGAGCTTTACACTTCCGATCTCCGCGAAACGCAAGTCCGAAAGTCAGCAAAAAAGGTTAGACCTGAGGGTATTTTCCACATTCGTTTTCTGTTTTATTTTTATTATTCAATGAGTATTGTTCGCCTGATTGTTATGTCAAAATGCACGTTGTATCCCTTATGTAGATAATATGCATGTATTATGAAATATTGTATGTTGTGGACTTGGAATAAAATAAAAGATGTGTCAACTCTAGCGGTATATCGGATGGAAATCGGGACATAATTTCATAGCCGATTCAGAATGGACGGTAGTATGATCTGTACTCTGGGATACAACTCCACATAACCGCTTGAGTAAACGACATCCTCTTTTGTTTTATGTTGCTTTGGTTTTTTATTTTTCGTCATTTGAATTCTGCATGTTATTTGTATATGCATGATACAATCGAGCGCATGGGCTTAGTAAGTGCGATGAAAGGTCCCCTATTTATAGGGGTTAAAATCCTTTACCATGATGCTTTGCTGCGCCGGTTGATGTGTGTTCGGTTGAATGCAAGATATGTTCAATTGGGCATACTAAGTTTGATATTATTGTTTTTAATTCTTTGTTTGTATGATGCAATCTAGCGCATGGGCTTAGTAAGTGCGATGAAAGGTCCCCTATTTGGAGGGGTTAAAACCCTTTACCACGATGCTTTGCCGCGCTGGTTGATGTGTTTCGGTTGAATGCAAGATATGTTCAATCGGGCATACTAAGTTTGATATTATTGTTTTTATTACTTTATGTGCATGATGCAATCGAGCGCATGGGCTTAGTAGTGCGATGAAAGGACCCATATTTGGAGGGGTTAAAACCTTTTACCACGATGCTTTGCCGCGCCGGTTGATGTGTGTTCGGTTGAATGCAAGATATGTTCAAACAGACATACTAAGTTTCATATAGTTATCTTTATCTTTGAACGCATTGTAATGAAAAGCGCATGGGCTCATTGTTATGGACTAAAAAGGCTCTCCATTTGGGGGAAGAAAAGCCTAAAAGGCTACCTTTACCACTATATTTGCCTCGTCTTTCATATATTGATTGCATCATCTACCCCCGTCTTGGCTCGATCTATTACCATTGGCACACCCATATTATTAGCCCTTACACTTTCATTTGTTCACACACAAACCAGAACCCTCATTCACGTTAAGACATTGACCTCATATTGCCCCTTAACGCCACCTGCCATCTCACAATTCTCACACGCATACGCCCCCCTCATACAAATTGTCACCATCACGCTGCAACCCAGCTTCCACACGTCCTCATAGCTTTAACGAAACAAGCCTTCAACGCCCCTAGCTTCATCACAAACGCACACTTGCCCCACGTTGACAGTCCCCACGCACTCAAACAATTCACGCAATTCACCTGCCATTTAGCCGCTTACCATAAGCACAACTCCTCACGTAATTAGCCCTAACCTAGCACTCTCGCCTAGCCACACTGCCAGTACACACACTCACAACTCCTCACGTCATAAAGCCACATTGCATTCACGCACACACTCATAACTCTCACATAAAGCCAACTATACCATTCATGCATGTATTATGAAATCCCACATAGTCATTCTTATCTTTGTACGCATCATAATGAAAAGCATGTTTATTCCATTGGTTGTATCATTTACCTTAGTCTTGGCTTAACGTATTACAATTCATATATCCATGTCATGATAGCATTGGAGTATTATTTCTTGTGGTATATTGGATGGAAACCCATACATAAATTCCGTAGCCGATTCCGAATGGACGATAGTGCGGTCTATACTTGGGATATAATTCCATGTACCACTTGGATACGTGCTCACATGTGTGCTTGTGTGGTTAGTGTGTGCTTATGTTTTCGTGAGTACAATATGCCAATGAAGTTGTATCTTCGTTGCTACTTTGATGTACTTTCAAGCATGCAATCTTAGATGTGATATATGTAAATTTAGGTGTAAGTTTTATTTTTGTACATGTGAATTTAGAAGCATGATACTCTTGGAAATAAGAGTTACTTAAGCTTGATTAAATTATTACACAAATCCTTTCATTAAAAGTGACATAAGTATGAGACCATTCTGAACCCAACGGTTTGAGGTCTTCCCTTGCGAGGGGTGAGTGCGGCCTTAAATCTCATTTTCCCGGTTCACACCGTGTGGCGACTCCATTATTCTCCGGTTTAGTCCCCCATGGCTACTCCGTACTCCCGACTAGGCCGCGAACCTAGAACAGCATGCGTCGTCCAGTTCCTGTGTCCCACAGTCTGGCGACTCTACTGGGGATAGAGAATCGGCCCCGAAATATTGTCTTGTAATGTTTGGATTTATGTTCTAATTGACCGTGTCTATAGTGGATAAAATTGGGGTTTAATCAAGGCAGTTGAGGCTAGGTAATGGTTTGGTGTCTTCCTTCATTCACTACCTTCCTAGAAGGAAAAGTTGTGAAGGCACCCATATAGCCATATACCCTTAGCCTATTATGATGGACTAATTTGGAGGACTCGTTGTTTATTCCTCTCACCAAGCGATTAGAGCCTAAGAGGCTAGGGTACTTAAGAGAGCCTCGCTCCACCCTTCCTCTGGGGAATCTATAACGGGAAATCCATTTGACAGTCAGTCACACACCACAGCTTCATTGGCACATACCTTAGTGTATAAAAAAAGGTGCGCTCACTTGGTCGCTCGAACCCTTGAGTGGGGAGACCTAGTTGTGGGCCATCCTTCGCCGGTGAGAGCCTTTGTCTACACTCTTGCGAACCCACCCATAGACCGGTTTGTATGGTTAAAGTATAATTATTTCCTTGAATATGTGCTTGTGGACCATCCTTATTTGGATGTAGTTGGACTATGTCATAATGCAAACTTGCTGGGCCTTTAAACTGGGGCGAGTTCGTACCTTATGACCATTGGGCCCAAAGCTTCTGAAAATTGATGGGCATTTCTGTAGAAATCATTGTTTATGTTTGTATTATCTTTCTTTTATGCTGTGTTTGGGAACATCATAATTTGGATCCATTTGGACCATTTGTCATGGGATATGGGCTTGTTGGGCCATTTAAACTAGGACAAGACGTATTTATTTACGATTGGGACAAGGCTTCTAAGTGATTGATGGGCCACTTTGTGCTTGTGTTCGGAACATTACCATGGATTTAGTTGGGCTCTTTGCCATGAAATGTGAACTTGTTGGGCCATTTAAACTGGGGCGAGTTCGTACCTTATGACCATTGGGCCCAAAGCTTCTGAAAGTTGATGGGCCATTCTGTAGAAATCATTGTTTTATGTTTGTATTATCTTTCTTTTATGCTTGTGTTTGGGAACATCATAATTTGGATCCATTTGGACTTTGTCATGGGATGGGCTTGTTGGGCCATTTAAACTAGGACAAGAACGTATTTATGACGATTGGGAACAGGCTTCTAAGTGATTGATGGGCACTTTGTGCTTGTGTTCGGAACATTACCATTTGATTTAGTTGGGCTCTTTGCCATGAATGTGAACTTGTTGGGATTGGGCCATTTAAACTGGGACGAGTTCACTCATATGACAGTTAGCCCAAAGCTTCTAAAATGATAACGGGCCGATTTGTTTGAAAATTTTAGTTGATTTAGTATGTTATATATGTTACATGCATCTCATGCACCTCATACATGTTGGACAAAATGACCCATAGCGTCACTATTTGCACAGATCATTGTGTTGTTGTAGCAAATTAACTATGTAACAAGGAAATTGCACTCTCGTCATTTGTGATTAGATCACCATAGATATATAAATGAAGAGAGGTCCTTATGATTAGTTCCTGGATTGAGATGATATGAGACAGTATCAGTCCACGAAGGATTAATCATTAAATATCCCTAGCCGTAGTATTATCGAGACTGGACATCGATAATGCGGAATAGGCTAGTATTGCACTTGTGCGCGTTGTGAGGGCACAACGGCATAGTTCTCATATATATAAGTATTGGATACTTGTGCAAGTGCGATAGGAGGTCGTGTTTCACCGATGGTACGGGAACAGCTTCGCTCTGGATAGACCCTTCGGAATCCCATTGGTATTATGACTAGGTGTCTATGGGAGGCCGAAATCAAGGTAGGTGTGTATAGTCTTAACCTGAGACTTACATCGCTAATACTTACGACAATCGGTAAACTTTGGTTTTGGTGGTGGGGGATCTTAACTGGTTCTGTGTTCACCTCTTCTGGGTTTATCAGGAATCGTAGTGTATTGGATGTGATGTCAAGACGGAAGTGTCACTCCAGTCATAATGGAGATGATGTCACGCAGGATACGGTATTAGTGCTCTTTTAGTGATGCGCATCCAATCGTGATATTATGACCAGGTCATGAATATCCGATTATAGAGACTAGTTACCAGACATCCGATATGTGTTTCGGACGGGGCAGACACTTATCCAGCCCCAGCCCTAGCACGTGATTATCCGATACTGGGCCAATATGCACAATACAATTGTATACTACGCTTGATACAGATCTTAATATTCTTAAATGGATATGTCCGAGAATTGGGTAGACTTGGTGCTTTGCTAGGAGTCGACCTTGTCTCGTAAATCGGTAGAACGTAGTACTTGGTACGTACGTGATTCGGATACTCCGACGACCGTATTTACTGCCAGATTATCCGGGGATCTCATGGGTCGCTTCCCGATAATCCACCGATGACGCACAACTCGCACTCTTGAATAATCTGGGATTATAAAGAAGAGAGAGAGAAAATAAATCTAGGATTAATAACGGAGATATTTTATCCGGGATAAAATGTCGTCTAAAGAGAGAGAACGATTATTCGGAATTAATCGATGTATTAATATATTCGATATATTAAACGAAATTAGATTTCGACGCGAATTAAAATTAGATTTTAATTCGGGCAAACGAGTTAATTCAGAATTAATTCGTTAGCGACGTAAATAATAATTTCGCCAGGCGTAATTATTTATTTAAATTCGATTGAATTAACGTCGCGACGTAAGCTCGGTATTTCGGAAATATCGAACCCGAACGCGTGAGTGCACGTGGGCCCACTTTCATTTGGAAACGTGTGGGGCCCACATGACACATGTCATGTTATGCATTAACTTTGACACATGTCATATTATGCTTATTTGACACTCTAATGCTTTGCATGGAGATTGTGTACATTGCACTCAATGGTAATGCATGGAAATGAAGTGTTTGACACTCTAAGCCTTTGCATGATTTGTGTCATAAGTTTATTATTTGTTTAATGAAATTATGGCATAAATATAAATTGATTTTTGGTAAATCATTTTAACTTAATACACATTTCAACTCTCTCATTTCTCTCTCTCTCTTCCTCTCACGAAAAAAGGACTGGTTGGAACTGGTTTGGGCGTGAGTTAAAGGGAAGCAAAGAGTGATTCTCATGGTGAGAAATCAAGTGCTAGCACACTACGAGTCTTGCGAAGGTGGTAGGGAGGTTCCCCCATGAGACGGGATCCATCCGACGAAGATTGGAGCTCCGTTTCTTCACTCAATTTTCTGTTTTGTAGGGCAGTGGACTGTTGCAGTGATGAGATTAATGCAGTGCGTTTTTGGGCTTGAATCGTCTCCAAATCGACTCAACCGATCAATGTGAGTATTCCGCTACCTCCGTTGATGTGTTCACACATAATTTCATGTCTTGTTGATCTTGGGACCTTATAGAAAACCAACAATGGCATCATGAGCTAAAGTTGCAAGCATGAAATTTGTAGGGTTTAAAATTTGGGTAAATGTTTGTTGAGCATGATTTGAATGAATTGTTTGTTTGAGTATGCTTATAACATGTTTAAATTCATTTTGGTTGGACTAATTTGATGAAAAATGATTTGGAATTATTTTCCCCAAATTATATGCCTTGGCCGAATGCAAAATTGATTTTGAATCATTGGAATTTTGTTGATTTTAATTCATTGGATGAGTTAAAATCATGTAGGATGATGTTAATTTAATGTCAATTGGATTGTACTTTGAATTGAACATAAACCCTAAATTCCATGTGTTGGCCGAATGGATATGCCCTAAGTGTTGTCTTGGAAATTTTTGATTTTGATAATTGGATGTGTGAAAATCATTCGGGATATGTATTTAATGTCGATTGCGGATTAATTGGATTGAAAACGAATTGGACATGAAATCACTCCCTGGCCGAGACTTAGCAAGCATGTAAATGGGTTTGATTTTTCATTATGTGTGTTTGACATGTAATAATGAATTAAGCATGATTAATTGGACTAATTTGGTGCTTTGGAAATATCGATTTAGTCGATTAATCATATAATGCACTTTTGGTAATTAAATTGTGAAAATTGGATTTTTGGATTTAATTAATTGGGCCTAATTTTGGAAATTAGAATTTAATGTTGTAATGGGCCTTTTGGGCTTGATTTATCAAGTTTGGTTTAGGCCAAGTGGATTGGATCCAATTGGGCCCAAAACCTTAACCATAAAGCCCAATTGCGACTAATGAACCTTTAATGTTTAATTGGGCCTAATGGGGCGAAATTGATTTCTAAGGCATTTTGGGTGATTCCACTATTGGGCTTTGGTTGCCGAAGCCCATGCCTAAAGAAATTAATTGAAGCCCATTAGACTTAAATTAAATTGACGTTGGACGTTAATCGGACTTTGAGTCCCGACGCGATTGAATTTGGAATTTAAATCGTAAAAGGTTTATTAACATAAAGTGCAATATTTAATTTGGAATTGAATAGTGAATTAGTATTAAATACATGTTAAATTGGATTTAATTATGTAGTTTAATTTAATTCATGAATTCGTACTTTGAGTACTTATTCGCAAAAACGAGTTTGACTCGAACAAAATCAAATCGTTGTTTGAACATTGGATGATCACTTAATTATCAGATTAATTAATTTGATTAGATTGATTGATAGCATGCTTGTGTGTGTGAATACGTGGTTGTGTTGAATGAATAATGCATATCGGATGGATATTAGTCGGGTGGGCAATTTTGGAAATTGTTGTAATAAATTCGATTTATTAAATTGGACCTGCGTGTCCAGCCTTATCACCTTCTTTCTCTTTGTATTCTCTTCTCACCTATTCCCCTCTATGTATATGAGGTTTCTTTAGAAGTGTAGTGTAACGGGTAGAAGTAGTACAAGTGCTAGCTTGAGTGAGAAAGGGAGAGATTTGATCTAGGATCAATGTGTTAAGTATCCATCCGCATATCATTATTATTTTATTTCATACTCGCTTTATTATGTATTTAGAATGCATGTTTAAGGGTGTATGATGATGAGACCTAACAAAGATAATTAAATTGGTAGCCAATTTGCACGCGAAAAACCCTCGTTTTATATTAAGCAAATATCCTTCCATTGAATGATTCTTGTTCAAGATCCGAAGTTGGCATTGGTTTGTTTTTGACCAAAGTCAAGACCTTTGTCAATCAAGGATGTACTTGAATCATGAGAGTTTTGTTGCATATCGGTGTCTTGTCCAAATCGTGATTTTTATTGACCAAAGTCAGATCACTTTTTGTCCAATGACATTGATTACGAAACTTTCCTCGTCAATGGGTCCCGCTTAACTGGAATCATTAGGTTTGTTGTTGGCCAAAGCCAAGGCCTAAATGATTCAGAGGATATGGTTAGGAAAATGTATTGGATACATTGACATTATACATATGTTTCGGACTTGGATGTCCACCTAACCGGATCTAGGAATTGGATAGATCCAATTGATCTGAGAGATCTACCTAGTTAAATAGCATACAGCTTTTTATTGGCCAAAGTCAGGGTTGTGTGTTATTTAATAGGATCCTAGCCCACTAGGAAACACGGTTTCCCGAGTACTCCACAGAGGGTTAGAGGCTTGACGAAAAATAGTGGGAGGCAAGTATTGAATTTGCAACATTCGTTCAATTACTCGCTAAACACGCTCATTTTTTTATTTTACTCGTCATATTAATAAAAGTATTAGTCGGACTAATATTTTATGTTGTTTAAAAATATATATAGTTGGACTATATACAAACTCATTCAATATATAGTTGATTTTGTAATTGGATTATAGTAATCAATATAATTGAATTAAATGATAGTTGATTTTATAATGGATTATAGTAATCAATATTAAAATTATAGTTGATTAAATAATTGGATTATTGTAATCATTATAATAAATAGTACCTTATTAAAATTGATTAAATAGTTGGACTATTAAATCAAGAAGAATTGAAAGGTTGAATATTTAAAATATATAATCCTTGGATTAAATGTTTTAAATGATTTAATTTTCAATTGGGAATTAATAATAGGTTAATTTATTTGATAAAATAACTTATTATGACTAAGCCCATAATTAAGCAAATAGTAGAGCATAAAGTCTTTGGAAGATTTATGTGATGATGACTTTAGTGCTTATTAATATACTTATAATAAATCTATCTTTAGATTTAAAAGTATTAAAATTGCAATTAATAATTCTTGAGAATTATTGACTATTCTAGTGGAGAAAAGTCAAAGTTTGCAATTGGGCATGTAGCACAAGGTGCACATCATTTCGATATTCTAAAACCCAAGTGGTTTGTGAAATATTGAAGAGGATAATTGACATATATCCCAAAGTGACTACCATTTGGATATGGAAGACACGAAGGAATTAAAGAAAGGGCGAGGCTCTAACTTTAAAATATTTGTCAAAGTTATGTTCACTACTAGTATTAAAATTGAATTTTAATACTTAGTGTGGTACATAAAATATATGTATTGACGTTCAGAATCCGCTGTGAGCTGGATACTGGCTTCAAGCCGAGATTTCTCTGCGAGTTGGAAACGGGACGAAAGTCGCTGTTTCGACCGTAGATACCTAAGTTTAGGAACTACCCTTTTGGTATGTACTTAAATTAGGAAATGTTTAATGTAACTAGTTTCACTAGAGACATTATCTCTATCAGTGTTTGATCCAATGCGGATAAAACCTTTATATTCTAGAACACTAAAGTGTTTCAATATATAAAGATGATACTGAGATAAATACATTGGATGTAAATAACAGAATTTATATTTTGAATATAAATAAAATCTCAAACATATAAAATGACAAATAAATAGCTCATATTGATTTGATCAATAGAGACTTATTT
Source organism: Zanthoxylum bungeanum (assembly GCA_019454045.1). Taxonomy (NCBI): domain Eukaryota; kingdom Viridiplantae; phylum Streptophyta; class Magnoliopsida; order Sapindales; family Rutaceae; genus Zanthoxylum; species Zanthoxylum bungeanum. The sequence goes on along the minus strand of SKCR01055215.1, from coordinate 35,271 downwards.
GTGGCATTGTTGTCTAGGACACAATTATAGAAGACTCGTATATCCACATTTTTTAAGAGTGGGTACTAGGACTGATTTGACTATTCAAATAAGGTCTACGAATCTAGTTTATTAGGTTAAATACCTAAAATACTATTTACTTGGTAATAGTAAAAGGGCCACCGATCTGTTAGCCCTATTCATGGTGAAGTAAGTGGGCCCATATCTAGCTAGGCTAGATGTGAACATGAATATTTCGTGACCTTAACGGATGTGACATCACGTTGTGGTTATGTGTTTCTTTTGAAGAACACAGATCGGAAACTTTAGAGTTTCGACACGAAGTAGACAAACAGATCGGCTATAGTGTTATTCCGCCACGGTAATACCGTAATGGAAAATACTTAAGCAGTAAGTTTCATATGTACATGAAAGAGTACGGTATTCTTTCATATGAGGACTCCTCTCGAGACACGTCAGTTAGACGGTGTGTCCGAACTAAAACCGAATTTTGTTGGACATGATAAGGTTTATCACGAGTCGCTCTGAGCTACTATTTCCTTCTACAGGATATGTATTAACAGTGCAAAACTTATTTAGAATAAGGTTCCATATAAATCTGTTTGACAGATATCATATAGGATATGAACAGGGAAAGAAACGAGGTTTCTCATTCCTGATAATTTGGGTATGCCAGGCATAGCGTTTGGATGATACCAAACTAAGGACCCAAATTGGATAAGTGCCAATATAGGTTATCTTAAGGGAAACCTTAAGTATAGTACTTATAAATCCCACATGAGAACAATATAATTGTTGCTCACCATGCGGTTTTCCTGAGAGGAATACCGATATGCAGTGGTCAGTGGGAGGATAGTGATACTCGATGAAAATCGGAGTAATACTGTTCAAGGCACGAAGTCCTTAATGGAACACAAATAGTTCATCTATGATGAAACTATACCATTAATCTTAAATACACAAGAACTTCGTAGATCGGATAGAGTCAGAAAACAACCTAGGGTATGGGTTTCTGATCTAACCTCATAAAGATGTCAATCTTATGGAGGTGTACCATCCGACTACGTTATGAGGAAGTGATACGAGGTATCGACTCCCTGTTATGGCAAAGTGCCATGAGTCCGAAATGGATTCCATGTATAACAACTATGTTTGGATACTAGTTGTTGTTGTCCACAAGGCGTAGTGCCTATGGTACATTAAACGTCTTCAAGGAAGACATACATGGAAGGCAACATACCAACGTGCAAAGCTAAGGTTTTGACGGAAAGGTATCGTTATCAACATTATGTTAATAACGGTTCAACCTTTTACCTGTTGCCATGGTAAATCCATTTTGAAGATGCTTGTTGATAACTGTATATTTCATTTATGAAATATGTCAGTTACAAATCAAAATCGCTTTCCTGAAAAGGAAACCTTTTGGAGGATGTTTACAACATCCTGACGATTTTGTATAACCGACAAACAAGGTTTGCGGGTTATTCGATCCATGTTTGGATTAATGCAAGCATAAGGTTCTTGGAACTGTCGTTTTGAAATAATCATAATGGTTTATGATTTGACTCAAAACGAAATAATTCTTGTGTATATAAGGAGGTTAGTGGGAGAGCGCACTGACAGTGAAATTCCCATAAAACTATTGTTGAAAGCTTGGCTTTCAATAGAAATTCTCCGTAGAATTCTGGGAGTAACAACCTTTATTAGAGGAATAAAGATCTACTGGGATAGATTTGGAGTTGTTAACACTCTCTGGGAAATTGTACATTTAAAATGTACTTGTATTGGTGTCTCATACGCTTCAAGCATATGGAGTCACAATCAGGTCAATCCAAGTGACAGTCACTGGATTGAAGTTAAGAAAATCTGTTAGTATCTCAGAGAACTAAAGATGCTATCTTAAACTATGGAGAAGGAGAACTTGAAGTGACTGGGATCACTGCTGCAAGTTTCCAAACAATTAAATACTGCGGTACTATAAAGTTTGAACAACCGGGACAGTGAGCTGGAAATCTTCCAAGCAAGATAATGTTGCCGAATAAACAACAAATGCGGATTATTGCTGCAGCTGAGGCAGCAATAGAAGTCTTTTGGGTCGAAAGTAAATCTAATTAGATTAGATATAGTTCTGTTAGCAGCTGAGCTAGGCGTCAGCACAGGCTAAGGAATTAAAGGTCTCATCGACGATCCAGATATATACTTCTATATCATCTGATTCGTTCGGATCATACATCGTGGCGATGTGATGATCGTATAAATCGCGTCAAACGATAATCGAACAAATCCGCTGACGAAAACCTTTCCTCAGCAATTTGAGCGAACCGTACATAGTTCAGGTGTAGGACACTTGAGTGACTCGCAATGTGCCAAGTGGGAGATTGTTGGACAAAATGACCCATAGCGTCACTATTTGCACAGATCATTGTGTTGTTGTAGCAAATTAACTATGTAACAAGGAAATTGCACTCTCGTCATTTGTGATTAGATCACCATAGATATATAAATGAAGAGAGGTCCCTATGATTAGTTCCTGGATTGAGATGATATGAGACAGTATCAGTCCACGAAGGATTAATCATTAAATATCCCTAGCCGTAGTATTATCGAGACTGGACATCGATAATGCGGAATAGGCTAGTATTGCACTTGTGCGCGTTGTGAGGGCACAACGGCATAGTTCTCATATATATAAGTATTGGATACTTGTGCAAGTGCGATAGGAGGTCGTGTTTCACCGATGGTACGGGAAACAGCTTCGCTCTGGATAGACCCTTCGGAATCCCATTGGTATTATGACTAGGTGTCTATGGGAGGCCGAAATCAAGGTAGGTGTGTATAGTCTTAACCTGAGACTTACATGCTAATACTTACGACAATCGGTAAACTTTGGTTTTGGTGGTGGGGGATCTTAACTGGTTCTGTGTTCACCTCTTCTGGGTTTATCAGGAATCGTAGTGTATTGGATGTGATGTCAAGACGGAAGTGTCACTCCAGTCATAATGGAGATGATGTCACGCAGGATACGGTATTAGTGCTCTTTTAGTGATGCGCATCCAATCGTGATATTATGACCAGGTCATGAATATCCGATTATAGAGACTAGTTACCAGACATCCGATATGTGTTTCGGACGGGGCAGACACTTATCCAGCCCCAGCCCTAGCACGTGATTATCCGATACTGGGCCAATATGCACAATACAATTGTATACTACGCTTGATACAGATCTTAATATTCTTAAATGGATATGTCCGGAGAATTGGGTAGACTTGGTGCTTTGCTAGGAGTCGACCTTGTCTCGTAAATCGGTAGAACGTAGTACTTGGTACGTACGTGATTCGGATACTCCGACGACCGTATTTACTGCCAGATTATCCGGGGATCTCATGGGTCGCTTCCCGATAATCCACCGATGACGCACAACTCGCACTCTTGAATAATCTGGGATTATAAAGAAGAGAGAGAGAAAATTAATCTAGGATTAATAACGGAGATATTTTATCCGGGATAAAATGTCGTCTAAAGAGAGAGAACGATTAATTTGGAATTATCGATGTATTAATATATTCGATATATTAAACGAAATTAGATTTCGACGCGGAATTAAAATTAGATTTTAATTCGGGCAAACGAGTTAATTCAGAATTAATTCGTTAGCGACGTAAATAATAATTTCGCCAGGCGTAATTATTTATTTAAATTCGATTGAATTAACGTCGCGACGTAAGCTCGGTATTTCGGAAATATCGAACCCGAACGCGTGAGTGCACGTGGGCCCACTTTCATTTGAAACGTGTGGGGCCCACATGACACATGTCATGTTATGCATTAACTTTGACACATGTCATATTATGCTTATTTGACACTCTAATGCTTTGCATGGAGATTGTGTACATTGCACTCAATGGTAATGCATGGAAATGAAGTGTTTGACACTCTAAGCCTTTGCATGATTTGTGTCATAAGTTTATTATTTGTTTAATGAAATTATGGCATAAATATAAATTGATTTTTGGTAAATCATTTTAACTTAATACACAATTTCACTCTCTCATTTCTCTCATTTCCTCCCTCTTTTCCTCTCACGAAAATGGACTGGTTTGGAACTGGTTTTGGGCGTGAGTTAAAGGGAAGCAAAGAGTGATTCTCATGGTGAGAAATCAAGTGCTAGCACACTACGAGTCTTGCGAAGGTGGTAGGGAGTTTCCCCATGAGCGGGATCCATCGGACGAAGATTGGAGCTCCGTTTCTTCACTCAATTTTCTGTTTTGTAGGACAGTGGACTGTTGCAGCAGTGAGATTAATGCAGTGCGTTTTTGGGCTTGAATCATCTCCAATCGACTCAACCGATCAATGTGAGTATTCCGCTACCTCCGTTGATGTGTTCACACATAATTTCATGTCTTGTTTGATCTTGGGACCTTATAGAAAACCAACAATACATACATATGTCATGTTAACACCGTCTACGTCTGAAAAAGACATCATAGATACCGTTTGGGTTAGAGAAGGAACAAGGCTCATTAAAAGAACAATAACAGTCATGATTGAATCCGTTAATGAGGTATCCCGTATGGATCAGTTAGAGAACGGTCTCGCCAAGATTACTGAACATTTACAAGCTTGACTACTGTGACTACTGTGTGGCTGTATGTGCTGTGCCCCGTGCTGGGGTGAATTCGGAGAATGTGAGGCGTGAGGAGCCTCCGAATGGGTTGGGGGATGATATCCCTGTAGGAGTATTAAATCAAGTCCCAAGGATCACAATCATGCTAAAAAAACGCATATAACACATCAAGGAGGTGCGGAATAAACTCACATTGAATTTTTGTTTTGATGAATGAAGAACAAGGTGCGATTTTGAGCTCCCTCCAAGCTCGGCAATGGCTTCTGAAACTGCAGTGAACGCACGGTGGGACTGGTTCGGCTTCCTCCATGTTCGGCCATTGATGAGCACCATTAAGCTCAAAGCTTCAAGCTTTCCAATCTCATGAAGACACTTCCCTATCACCTATGTACGCCTCATGGTGTGCTAAGCACTTTTATCTTGCAACAAGATTACTTCTTTTCTCCCTTTTGATCGGCAGAAAACCAGAAAAAAAGGATGAAGAACGGTCCAAGACCGAGAGAGAAAAGAGAGGGAAGAGAGAAAGTTTTTGGCTCACTGTTTTCCAAAACCGTGAGTCCAAAAAGAAGTGAGAGAGGGTAACGTGAAAGGTGGTCTCAAAATTAGGCCAAAAACATTAACAACAAAACCATGTAAGTCACGTGAATGGTACAAAAAAATTTGCCAAAAAACCGTGAACAATAATTGGTCCAAGAGAGAGAATGATTTTTATATACATATATTCTTTATTCCATTTACCAAGTAAATGAATAAAATATATATACACAACAATTAATTCAAAAGTCAAAAGGTACAAGTCCTATCACTTTCAAACAATCACCTTTCTTTATTCACATCATCATGTCCTTTAATAAAGTGACAACATGTCATATCACATCACTCAAAGTGACAATTGATTTGACGCATGATGTGACAAATGATTTGACGCTAGATTCGACTCGCGTGCCGTGCTCGAATTCGAAATGCGAATGCGCTCGCAATCACTCTCGGGCTCGGGTTCGCTATTTCCAAATTAACGAATTTTCCGTCGCGTCGTAATTAAATGATTACGCCTAGCGAATTCACTATTCACGTCGCTAACGAATTAATTCTAAATTAATTCGTTCGCCGAATTAAAATCTAATTTTAATTTCGCGTCGAAATCCAATTTCTAATAATATATCAAATATATTATTTTATCGATTAATTCCAAATTAATTTTTCTCTCTCGTTAATTAATATTTTATCCCAGATAAAATATCTCCGCAAATAATCCCAGATTAATTTTCTCTCATCGAATTAATCCCAGATTAATTCTATCTCTCTCTTCTTAATTAATCACTGATTAATTAAGTGCGAGTTAGTTATACATCACGTGAATCTTCAGGAAGCGACCCATGAGATCTCCGGATATGTTGGCAGAGTAAATACGATCGTCGGACTGTCCGAACACGTAAGTACCTCGTACTACGTTTATATCGATTTACAAGACAATGTTGGTTTCTAGCAAAGCGCCATGCCTCCCCAATTCTCCAGAAATATTCTTACAGGAATATATAGATCTGTATCAAGCGTAGTATACCGTAGTATTGTGTATATTGGCCCAGTATCGGATAATCACGTGCTAGGGCTGGGGCTGGATAAGTGTCTACCCCGTCCGAAGCACATATCGGATGTCTGGTAACATAGTCTCTATAATCGGATATACATGACCTGGTCACAATATCCCGATTGGTTGCGCAACACTCAAGAGCACTAGTACCGTATCCTGCGTGACATCAACTCCAATATGACTGAAGTGACACTTCCGTCTTGACATCACACCCAATACTCTACGATTCTCTGATAAACCCAGAAGTGGTGTACTCAGAACCTGTAAAAGTCCCCTACCACCAAAACCAAAGTTTATCGATTATCGTCAGTATTAGCGATGTAAGTCTCAGGTTAAGACCATACACACCTACCTTGATTTCGGCCTCCCATAGACACATAGTCATAATACCAATGGGATTCCGAGGGGTCTATCCAGAGCGAAGCTGTTTCCCGTACCATCGGTGAAACACGACCTCCTATCGCACTTGCATAAGTATCCAATACTTATATATATGAGAACTATGCCGTTGTGCCCTCACAACACGCACAAGTGCAATACTAGCCTATTCCGCATTATCGATGTCCTGTCTCGATAATACTACGGCTAGGGATATTTAATGATTAATCCTTCGTGGACTGATACTGTCTCATATCATCTCAATCCAGGAACTAATCATAGGGACCTCTCTTCATTAATATATCTATGGTGATCTAATCACAAATGATGAGAGTGCAATTTCCTTATTACATAGTTAATTTGCTACAACAACACAATGATCGTGCAAATAGTGACGCTATGGGTCATTTGTCCAACAATCTCCCACTTGGCACGTAGCGAGTCACTCAAGTGTCTAACACCCGAACTATGTACAATTCGCTCAAATTGCTGAGGAAAGGTTTTCGTCAGCGGATTTGCTTAATTATCGTCTGACGCGATTTACACGATCATCACATCGCCACGATGTATGATCCGAACGAATCAGATGATATAGAAGTATATATCTGGATCGTCGATGAGACCTTTAATTCCTTAGCCTATGCTGACGCCTAGCTCAGCTGCTAACAGAACTTTATCTAATCTTATTAGATTTATTATCGATCCAAATGGCTTCTATTGCTGCCTCAGCTGCAGCAGCAATAATCCGCATTTGTTGTTTATTCGGCAACAGTTATCTTGCTAGGAAGATTTCCAGCTCACTGTCCCTGTTATTCAAACTTTATGGTACCGCAGTATTTAATTGTTTGGAAACTTGCAGTGGTGATCCCAGTCACTTCAAGTTCTCCTTCTCCATAGTAAAAGATAGCATCTTTAGTTCTCAGAGATACTAACAGATGTTCTTAACTTCAATCCAGTGACTATCACTTGGATTGACCTGATCGTGACTCCATATGCTCGAAGCATATGAGACACCAATACAAGTACATTTTAAATGTACAATTTCCAGAGAGTGTTAACAACTCCAAATCTATCACAGTAGATCTTTATTCCTTGAATAAAGGTTGTTACTCCCAGAATTCTACGGAGAATTTCTATTAAAGAATATCTATGAAAGCCAAGCTTTCACCAATTGCTTTATGGGAATTTCACTGTCAGTGCGCTCTCCCACTAACCTCCTTATATACACAAGAATTATTTCGTTTTGAGTCAAATTATCAACCATTATGATTATTTCAAAACGTCAGTTCTAAGAACCTTATGCTTGCTTCAATCCAAACATGGATCGAATAATCCGCAAACCTTGTTTGTCGGTTATACAAAATCGTCAGAATGTATAAAATTCTCCAAAAGGTTTCCTTTTCAGGAAAGCGATTTTGATTTGCATTTTTATGTAGGTTAGATCAGAAACACATACCCTAGGTTGTTTTCTGACTCCATCCGATCTACCATGTTCTTGTGTATTCGAAGATTAATGGTATAGATTCATCATAGATGAACTATTTGTGTTCCATTACGGACTTCGTGCCTTGAACAGTATTACTCCGATTTTCATCGAGTATCACTATCCTCCCACTGACCACTGCATATCGGTATTTCTCTCAGGAAAACCGCATGGTGAGCAACAATCATATTGTTCTCATGTGGGATTTATAAGTACTATACTTAAGGTTTCCCTTAAGCTAACCTATATTGGCATTTATCCATTTGGGTCCTTAGTTTGGTATCATCCAAACGCTATGCCTGGCATACCCAAATTATCAGGAATGAGAAACCTCGTTTCTTCCCTGTTCATATCCTATATGATATCTGTCAAACAGATTTATATGGAACCTTATTCTAAATAAGTTTTGCACTGTTAATACATATCATGTTGAAGGAAATAGTAGCTCAGAGCGACTCGTGATAAACCTTATCATGTTCATCTGAAAGAATACCGTACTCTTTCATGTACGTATGAAACTTACTGCTTAAGTATTTTCCATTACGGTTTTACCGTGGCGGCATAATACTATCGCCGATCTGTTTTTCTACTTCGTGTCGAAACTCTAAAGTTTCCGATCTGTGTTCTTCAAAAGAAACACATAACCACAACGTGATGTCACATCCGTTAAGGTCACGAAATATTCATGTTAACATCTAGCCTAGCTAGATATGGGCCCACTTACTTCACCATGAATAGGGCTAACAGATCAGTGGCCCTTTTACTATTACCAAGTAAATAGTATTTTAGGTATTTAACCTAATAAACTAGATTCGTAGACCTTATTTGAATAGTCAAATCAGTCCTAGTACCCACTCTTAAAAAGTGGATATACGAGTCTTCTATAATTGTGTCCTAGACAACAATGCCACAATAAGTCTCTATTGATCAAATGAATTTGAGCTATTTATTTGTCAATTTATATGTTTGAGATTTTATTTATATTCAAAATATAAATTCTGTTATTTACATCCAATGTAATTATCTCAGTATCATCTTTATATAATGAAACACTTTAGTGTTCTAGAATATAAAGGTATATCTGTATCGGATTAAACCCTGATATAGAGATAATGTCTCTAGTTAAACTAGTTACATTATAACATTTCCTAATTTAAGTACATACCCAAAGGGTAGTTCCTAAACTTAGGTATCTACGGTCGAAACAACGACTTTCGTCCCGTTTCCAATTCGCAGAGAAATCTCGGCTTGAAGCCAGTATCCAGCTCACAGCGGATTCTGAACGTCAATACATATGTGTATTATGTACCACACTAAGTATTTAAAATTCAATTTTAATACTAGTTGTGAACATAACTTTGACAAATATTTTTAAAGTTAGAGCCTCGCCCTATCTTTAATTCCTTCGTGTCTTCCATATCCAAATGGTAGTCACTTTGAGATATGTCAATTATCCTTTTCAATATTTCACAAACCTTTGGCCAAGCCTTAGGTTTCGGAATATCGAAACGATGTGCACCTTGTGCTACATGCCCATTTGCAAACTTTGACTTTTCTCCACTAGAATAGTCAATTAATTCTCCAAGAATTATTAATTGCAATTTTAATACTTCTTAAATCTAAAATTAGATTTATGACAAGTATATTAAATTAAACATTAAAGTCATCATCACATAAATCTTTCAAAGATTTTATGCTCTACTTATTTTGCTTAATTTTGGGCGTAAGGTATAATAAGTTATTTTATCAAATAAAGTAACCTATTATTTATTCCCAATTTGAAAATTAAATCATTTAAAATATTTTAATCCCAGATTATATTTTAAATATCCAACTTTTCAATTTTATCTTGATTACAATAGTCCAACTATTTAATCAACGATTAGTGGTACTATATATATTATAATGATATAATAGTCCAACTATATAATCAAATATAATCCAAATTAATTAACCTCAATTACATTGATTACTATAATCCAATTATAAAATCAACTGTAAACTGAAATTAATTAATTCAAATATATTGATTAATATAATCCAATTATATATAATCAAGTATAATACAGTCCAACTGTTTATTAAAACAACAATTTAAATATTAGTCTAACTAACATTTAATATAACGACGAAATAATTTAAATGAGCGTGTTTAGCGAGTAATCGAACGAATGTTGCAAATTCAATACTTGCCTCCCACTATTTTTCGTCGAGCCTCTAACCCTCTGTGGAGTACTCGGGAAACCGTGTTTCCTAGTGGGCTAGGATCCCGTTAAATAACACACAACCCTGACTTTGGCCAATAAAAAGCTGTATGCTATTTAACTAGGTAGATCTCACAGATCAATTGGATCTCATCCAATTCCTAGATCCGGTTAGGTGGACATCCAAGTCCGAAACATATGTATATACATATCCTCCGAATCATCTAGGCCCTGGCTTTGGCCAAAAAACAAACCTAATGATTCCAGTTAAGCGGGACCCATTGACGAGGAAAGTTTCGTGATTTTTATTGGCCAAAGTCAAGATCATTTTTTGTCCAATGACATGATTACGAAACTTTCCTCGTCAATGGGTCCCGCTAACTGGAATCATTAGGTTTGTTTTTTGGCCAAAGCCAAGGCCTAGATGATTCGGAGGATATGTATAATGTCAATGTATCCAATACATTTTCCTAACCATATCCTCCGAATCATCTAGGCCTTGGCTTTGGCCAAAAAACAAACCTAATGATTCCAGTTAAGCGGGACCCATTGACGAGGAAAGTTTCGTAATCAATGTCATTGGACAAAAAATGATCTTGACTTTGGCCAATAAAAATCACGATTTGGACAAGACACCGATATGCAACAAAACTCTCATGATTCAAGTACATCCTTGATTGACAAAGGTCTTGACTTTGGTCAATAAAAACCAATGCCAACTTCGGATCTTGAACAAGAATCATTCAATGGAAGGATATTTGCTTAATATAAAACGAGGGTTTTTCGCGTGCAAATTGGCTACCAATTTAATTATCTTTGTTAAGGTCTCATCATCATACACCCTTAAACATGCATTCTAAATACATAATAAAGCGAGTATGAAATAAAATAATAATGATATGCGGATGGATACTTAACACATTGATCCTAGATCAAATCTCTCATTTTCTCTCTCCCGCTATCACTTGTATTACTTCTACCCGTTACACTACACTTCTAAAGAAACCTCTTTTACATGGAGGGGAATAGGTGAGAAGAGAATACAAAGAAATAGGAGATAAGGCTGGACACGCAGGTCCAATTTAATAAATCAAATTTATTACAATTTCTAAAATCGCCCCACCCGGCTAATATCCATCCGATATGCATTATTTAAACATCACAACCATGTATTCATACAAGCATGTTATCAATCAATCAATCAAATTAATTAATCTTGATTATTAGTGATCATCCAATGTTCAAACAAAGATTTGATTTTGTTCGAGTCAAACTCGTATTGCGAACACGTACTCAAAGTACGATTCCTACGAATTAAATTAAATTACATAATTAAATCCAATTTAATACGTATTTAATTCTAATTCATTATTTAATTCCAAATTAAATATTACACTTTTATTAATGAACCTTTACGACTTAAATTCCAAATTTAATCGCAACGGGTCTCAAAGCCCGATTAACATCTAATGTTTATTTAATTAAAGTCCAATGGGCTTTTAATTAATTTCTATAGGCGTGGACTTTTGGTCAACTCGGGTCAAACCCGCAACCAAAGTCCAATCCGGGAGTTACCCCATAAGCCTTTAAATTAATTTTGGCCCATTAGGCCCAATTAAATAATTAAGGTCCATTAAGTCATAATTGGACCTTTTGGATTCGGTTTTGGGCCTAATTGGATCCAACCAATTTTGCCTAAACCCAACTTTGTTACAACAAAGCCCAAAAGCCCAATTACAACCTAACAAGCCCAATTTCCAAAATCAAGCCCAAATTAATTAACTTATAAAATTCCAAATTTCACAATTAATTAACCTAAGTGTATTACATAATCAATTACCCAATAACATTTCTAAAACATCAATTAGCCTAATTAATCATGCACTTTAACAACCAAATAGTGTCCAACACATTCAATTAAAATCAAACCCAATTAACATGCTATCAAGTCTCGGCAATTAGGGGTTTTCAATTCGATTCGGTTTCAATCCAATTGAATCCACAATCTTAATTTCCCAAATCAATTCAATTCATCCAATGAATTAAAACAAAAAATCACAAAGAATTTCATGTTCCTTAAGATCGGCCAAGCCACTTTAAAAGGGAAAAAATGTTCTAAATCAAAATTCAATCCAATTGAACTTCAAAACAACATTAACCAATTGTTTTAAGTCATCCAATGATCAAACAAAACAAAATTACCAAGACATTAGGGTTCTTCCAATTTTCGGCCAAGCCTCCAATTTGGGGAAATTGAATCCAATCCAATTTCACGAAATTGATCACACACAATCTCAATTAAACAATGTTTTAAGCATACTTAAACATCCAATTCAATAAAAACATGCTCAAACACATTTTACCCAATTTCAAGTTTCATGCTCAACCTAAAGAATTGGGGAAAATTGATCTAATCCAATTTTCTTGAAATTGATCATGCACAACTTCAATTCAACCTCATTCAAGCATAATGCATCAAACAATTCAACCAAATCATGCCTAAATCGAGTTTACCCAAATTAAAGTTTTGACAAAAATAAGCAAATTGGGGAAAATCAATCCAATCAATTTTTTTTATCAAATTGATTACATACAACTCAAATTCAATCATATATAATCATTCTCAAACAATCAATTAGACAGAATCAAGCTAAAATCAAAAAGCCCCAAATTTGCTCAAGAACCCTAATTCGGTTTTCATGCAACAAAAGCTCTTGATACCATTGTAGGAGTATTAAATCAAGTCCCAAGGATCACAAATCATGCATAAAAACGCATATGAACACATCAAAGGAGGTGCGGAATAAACTCACATTGAATTTCGGTTTTGATGAATGAAGAACAAGGTGCGATTTTGAGCTCCCTCCAAGCTCGGCAATGGCTTCTGGAACTGCAGTGAACGCACGGTGGTGACTGGTTCGGCTTCCTCCATGTTCGGCCATTGATGAGCACCATTGAAGCTCAAAGCTTCAAGCTTTCCAAGCTCATGAAGACACTTCCCTATCACCTATGTACGCCTCATGGTGTGCTAGCACTTTTATCTTGCAACAAGATTACTTCTTTTCTCCCTTTTGATCGGCAGAAAACCAGAAAAAAAGGATGAAGAACGGTCCAAGACCGAGAGAGAAAAGAGAGGGAAGAGAGAAAGTTTTTGGCTCACTGTTTTCCCAAAACCGTGAAGTCCAAAAGAAGTGAGAGAGGGTCACGTGAATGTGGTCTCAAAATTAGGCCAAAAACATTAACAACAAAAACCAATGTAAGTCACGTGAATGGTACAAAAATTTGCCAAAAAACCGTGAACAATAATTGGTCCAAGAGAGAGAGAATGATTTTTATATACATATATTTTTATTCCATTTACCAAGTAAATGAATAAAATATATATACACAACAATTAATTCAAAAGTCAAAAAGGTACAAGTCCTATCAACTTTCAAACAATCACCTTTCTTTATTCACATCATGTCACTTTAATAAAGTGACAACATGTCATATCACATCACTCAAAGTGACAATTGATTTGACGCATGATGTGACAAATGATTTGACGCTAGGGTCATTTTGTCCAACAATCCCCACTTTTGATGATGATATGGCAGAGTATGCAGCAGGCAGATGAGACAGGGGTAGAACATGCAGTTTACTATCTGAGTAAGAAGATGCTCCAATATGAGGCTCGGTATCAAGAAGTAGAGAAGATCTGTCTTGCCGTGGTATGGGCTTCCAGAAAGTTGCGACATTATTTCCAGTCTTACAAGATCTAGGTAGTGGCAAAGGAAAATCCTCTGAAATATCTTCATTCGGTGTCTTCACTAGTGGGAAAATTGGGCATATTGTTGGTATTGCTGACAGAGTTTGACATTGAGTATCTCACCTCCAAAGTGATCAAAGGGCGAGCAGTATCAGAGTTTATGGCATTGCAACCTGTTGAGGGGGATCAGTACAAATTTGAATTTCCAGATGAAGAGATCCAAGCAATAACAGTTCAGAGATGGAAGATGTATTTTGACGGAGTAGTGAATTACAAGGGAGCCGGAATTGGGATCGTTATAGTGACCCCCGAGGGAGAGACTTTTCCTTTAGCCAAGAGGTTGACATTCAGAGTGACTAATAACATGGCCGAGTATGAAGCATGTGCTTTTGGTTTGACAGCATTGATAGCCTTGAAGGCCGGGAGTGTGGAAGTCTACGGAGATTCTATGTTGGTAGTCCAGCAAATGCGAGGAGAATATGAATTGAAAGAAGAACTGTTGAAACCTTACCTTTTTCACCTCAGAAAGTTGGCACAGGTTATCCCCGAGTGTACGTTTCAGCACTTACCGAGAGAAGTGAATCAAATGGTAGATGCATTGGCTACACTTGCATCAATTTGGGAAAATCCAGAAAAATTTGTGATGAGACCGTTGATACTGACAACAGCAAGCAGACCTGTTTATGAGACAGAAAGAATTCTGGAAGTTGAGGTCGACGACGGTAAACCTTGGTATTATGACATTCAGAGGTATCTGGAACATGGTGAACTCCCGGAAGGGGCAGGCAGAAAAGACAGAATAGCCATTCAGAAGTTAGCTTCCCACTATGTGACTTTGAAAGGGGAACTGTACAAGAGGCAAGCAAACGGTATTCAGTTGAAGTGTTTGAGAAAAGAAGAAGCTCAGCATGTAATGGAAGAAATACACGCTGGGGTATGTGGTCCGCACATGAACGGGTTGAATCTGTCCCGTAATAAAGTTCGAATCAAACATCATAGGTGAATCTTCAGGAAGCGACCCAAGAGATCTCCGGATATGTTGGCAGTAAATACGGTCATAGGTGAACCTCGTACGTGTTCGGATTATCCAACGACCGTATTACTGCCAACATATCCGGAGATCTCTTGGGTCGCTTCCTGAAGATTCACCTATGATGTTTGATTCGAACTTTATTAATCTTGGATTAATTACGGAGAAACTTTATCTGGATAAAATGCCTAATTAGGAGAGAGAACGATTAATTTGGAATTAATCGATAAAATAATATATTCGATATATTAAACGAAATTAGATTTCGACGCGGAATTAAAATCGGATTTTAATTCGGGCAAACGAATTAATTTAGAATTAATTCGTTAGCGATGTGAATAGTAATTTCGCTAGGCATAATTATTTAATTTACGTCGCGACGGAAATTCGTTAATTCGGAATTAGCGAAACCGAGCCCGAAGTGTTTGCGGACACATTCGTATTTTGAAACGAGTGGGACCCGCAAATCACATCGCGAAGTCTCATCACTTGACACGACTAGTTGATGGATGTATCTAGTCACCTTTATTGGATGATACATTGTCACTATTCTCAATGTAAGTAGGTGAGGCCATTTAATGGCTTTTTGGAGGGAAAAACTCTTCACCTTTTTGGAAGCGTATTTACCAAATATTTTTGGTAATTATTATCACACTTCTCACGGTTTTTGGAAAACAAAAAGGAGAAAAGTAAAGCATACCAAAAGCCTTCTCTCCCTCTTCTTCTTGCTCACGCCGAGAGCTTCAACAGGGCAAGAAAAATTGTTTTTTCATTCTCTCCATTTGCTAGCACAATGAAGGATCAAATGAGGTGTTAGGGAAACAACCTTGGAGCTTGGAATACTAAAAGACTTAAAGCTTCTTCTTCATTTCTCCTTGGCCGAAAGTTTCCTCCTTGAAGACTCAAGGATTTTCTTCATCATTTTTCGTCACAAGCTTTGTAAGTATGATTCCGCCATGCTTCAAGCTTTGCTTGTATAAATCGTGTGTTTCATTGGCTTATACTTTCTTTGGGACTAATAATAGAACCTACAATGGTATCAGAGCCAGTTTAAGCATGAAATACATTAGGGTTAATTTGGGGAAAATTGATTGAAGCATGTTCTTGTGAAATTTGATGATAAAGTATGCTTATATGTATGTTATATGATATTATACATGATCAATTTTGAGAAAAATGCATTGGATGATTTTTCCCCAAAATTGTTGCTTTGGCCGAATATGGAGGTCCTTGCTCTGAAGCATCTTCTTGTGAAATTTGATGATAAAGTATGCTTATATGTATGTAATATGATGTTATACATGATCAATTTTGAGAAAAATGCATTGGATGATTTTTCCCCAAAATTGTTGCTTTGGCCGAATATGAATGTTCTTGCACTGGATTGTAATTTTTTGTTTACAAGTTCATTAGATGACTTAAAACATATACGGGACTTAGATTAGTGATTCAATCGGATTGAAAAAAAAATCGAACCAAAAATCCCTCTTGGCCGAATGCAATATGGCATGTTAAATGACTTGATTTTTGTTCAAATAAATGTTCGACATGTGTTTTGAACAAGTGATGATTAATAAATTAAATTGGTGTTTTGGAAATATTTGGTTTAATGAATTAATCATGGATTTACACTTTAATTAATTGAATTTTAAAATTGGAATATTAAAATTTGATTAATGGCTTAATTGTAAAATTGGGCTTGTATTATTATATTTGGGCATAATGGGCTTGGTTGGGCCAAGTAGATTTGGGCAAAAGGATTGGATCCAATTTGAGCTTAAATCACTCCATTAAGTCCAAATATAGTAAAATGGGCTTTAATGTTTAATTGGGCCTTATGGGCTTGAAATTGATTTTATGGCATTTAAGGGTGATTCCTTATTTGGGCTTGGTAATTGGGTTTGACCCACATTGACCAAAGCCCAAGCCTTAATAAATCAATTGAAAGCCCATCGGACTTTAATTAAACAAACATTGGATGTTAGTGGGCTTGGAGACCCAATTAGATTAGATTTAGAATCTAAGTCTTTAAAAGCACATTAAAGGTGTAAAAATTTAATTTGGAATTAAATAAATTGAATTAGTATTGAATACGACTTAAATTGGATTTAACGGGTAGTTCGATATAATTCGTGAATTCGTACCTAATGTACTTATTCTCAAACGAGTTAGACTCGCGCAAAATCAAACCGTTGTTTGAACATTGGATGATCACTTAAACAAAGACTAATTAATTGGATTTGATTGGTTGTATAGCATGTCTTGATTGAATATATATGTATGTGATGAATGAATAGTGTATATCGGATGGATATTAGAGGGAAAGGGTAATTTTTGAAATATTGTAAATTTAGAATTTATAAATTGGACCTGCGTGTCCAGCCTTATCTTTTTATTCTCTTTGTATTCTCTTCTCACCTAATTCCCCTCAATGTAAATGAGGTTTCTCTTATTGTATTATGTAATTGGGTAGTAGAAGTAGAATAATGCTAGCGGGGAGAAAGGAAGTGAGTGATTTGTTCTAGGAACAAGTTGTTTTATATATCCATCCGTATATCACTATTAATTTACTTTACGCACTTTATGATGTTTTAGAAGCATGCTTAAGGGTGTATGATGATGAGACCTAACAAAGATAATAAATTGGTTGCCAATTACGCAAAAATCCCTCAATTTATATTAAGCGATTATCCTTCCATTGAATGATTCTTGTTCAAGATCCAAAATTGGCATTGGTTGTGTGGTCAAAGTCAAGACCTTTGTCAATTGAGGATGTACTTGAATCATGAGAGTTTTGTTCCACATCGGTGTCTTGTCCAAGTTGTGATTTGTTGGCCAAAGTCAAGATCACTTCTTGTCCAACGACATTGATTACGAAACTTTCCTTGTCAAAGGGTCCCGCTTAACTGGAATCATTAGGTTTGTTATGCCAAAGCCAAGGCCTAGATGATTCGGAGGATATGGTTAGGAAAATGTATTAGATACATTGGCATAAGTAATATACATATGTTTTGGATTTGGATGTCCACCTAACCGGATCTAGGAATTGGATGGGATCTAATTGATCTTTGAGATCTACCTAGTTGAATAGCATCCAATTTGTTGGCCAAAGTCAAGGTTGTGTGTTATTTAACGGGATCCTAGCCCACTAGGAAATAGGATTTCCCGAGTTCTCGACAGAGGGTTAGAGACTTGATGAAAATAGTGGGAGGCTAGTATTGAATTTGCAATTTCGTTCAGATACTATAGCCTTACGACGCGTCTTTCAAAATTATTTCGTCTATTTATTAAAATTAGTTGGACTAATACATTGTTATTTTTTCTTGTAACAGTTTGACTGTACCCATTTTATCGTTAACTAGATAGTTGGACTATCGTAGTTGAGATGGCAAGCAAGGGAAATGTCCGAGACATCATCATGGGTGACAATGTCTTTAAGGGCACAAACTTCGCTGATTGGGAAATGAACCTAAGGATAGTCCTTGGGGCTGAGAGGATGCTGTACACTATACAAATACCTCTCCCGCCTAAGCCCACTGTCCCACTTGAGCTGGAGTTATGGAAAACTCACAGCGATGATTGTGACACTGCTCAGGCTATTATGTTAGCTTCGATGACTCAGCACTTTCGTTGCCAGAATAAGGACTTGGATCCTTATAATATGATGGCTAGACTGAGAGATCTCCACCGCACCAACAAGCGGATGGAGAGGTATGAGTTGGTGAAGAAACTCTTCCGCGCCCGAATGACTGAAGGCGCATCAGTTGAGGCCCACGGGGCTCAAATGATCGCCGATATTGATGAGTTGGCCAATATGGGAATAGTCTTGGAGGCTGAGCTGACCGTAGATTTGATCTTACAGTCACTTCCTGATTCTTGGAAACAAATCATAATCAACTATAAGTTGATGGACACGGATGACTGTCTTGGAGAGCTATTATCCATCTTGAAGGAGTCTGAAAAAGAACTCCAAAAAAGGGGGCAAGCGCGAGGCGCACTATGCATCGACCTCTCAGAGGCCAAGGGCTGGGCCCAAAGCTACTGGAGGGGTGAGGAAGAAGAAATATAAGAAAAAGGGTAAAGGCAAGTTGACAAAAGCTTCTGGGAAGCCAAGGGACAAGTCTCAAGATGTCTGCCTCAACTGCGGCAAGAAGGGTCACTGGAAACGTGACTGCCGAATGGCAAGGGACACAGGAGGATATCAAGGCAGGCAAGGCACTAGCCTCTGGTACGTTTGTTATTGAGATAAATATGACTACTTCTAGTTTTAAAATTGGATTTTTGATTCTGGTTGTGCTGCTCATATATGTACTGATTTGCAGGATCTGCAGAATAGCAGGATGCTGGCTTCATGGGAGGTTGATCTACGAGTCGGAAATGGAACTCCAGTTGCTGTTTTGGCTGTAGGGACTTTTGTTTTGGAATTGCCCTCGGGGCATGTGCTTAAACTTTTGAACTGTTTTATATACCTAGTTTGACTAGGAATATCATATATGTATCTTTGTTAACCCAGCATGGGTACACTTTTGTATTTAGAAACACTGGGTGTTATTTATATAAAGATGATGCAGAAATTTGCACTGCTGTTGCAAATAATGGCCTTTATATTTTGAAATAAATGAATCTCCTAAACATAAAATAACAAAAAAAAGGCTCAAAAGGAGTAATCTAAAAGATGAAGCTTACATGTGGCATTGTCGTCTAGGACACATTAACAAGACTCGCATATCCACACTTTCGAAGAGTGGGTACTTGGACGGATTTGATCCTAATTCATATGATGTCTGCGAATCTTGTCTTTTAGGCAAAATGCCTAAATCACCTTTTAGTAGTAAAGGTGAACGTGCCACAGAACTGTTAGCCCTCGTTCATAGCGACGTATGTGGGCCCATGTCTAGCCAGGCTAGAGGTGGATATCATTACTTCGTAACCCTTACGGATGATGCATCTCGTTATGGTTATGTGTATCTAATAAGACACAAGTCGGAAACTTTTGAGAAATTCAAAGAGTTTCGACACGAAGTAGAAAAACAAACAGGCATGAGTATTAAGACATTGCGGTCGGACCGTGGTGGCGAATACTTAAGTTATGAGTTTCAAGATTACTTGAAAGAATATGGTATTCTTTCACAGTGGACTCCTCCTGGAACACCGCAATTAAACGGTGTGTCTGAACGGAGAAACCGTACCTTGTTAGACATGGTAAGGTCGATGATGAGTCGCACTGAGCTACCAATATCCTTCTGGGGATACGCATTAAACAGTGCAGTACTTATTTTGAATAAGGTTCCGTCAGAGTCTGTTGAACAGACTCCATATGAGATATGGACAAGGAGGAAACCAGGTTTCTCTTTCCTGAAGATTTGGGGATGCTGGGCATATGTTATGTTAGACATTATGTCCCATAGCGTCACTGTTTGTAAATGATATTGTATTATTGTACAAAATTAACTATGTGATAATGAAATTGCCTTTTGCCGTTTTGTAATGTTATTTACTTTGATATATAAATGGCGAAAGTCCATATGATTAGTACCGGATTGAGATGATATGAGACAGTATCAATCCATAAAGGTTTAATCATTAAATATCCCTAGTCGGGTAGTATTATCGAGATCGGACATCGATAATGCGTAATAGACTAGTATTGCGCTTGTGCACGTTGTGAGGGCACAACGGCATAGTTCTCATATATTTAAGTATTGGATACTTATGCAAGTGCGATAGGAGGTTGTGTTTTACCGATGGTACGGAAAACAGCTTCGCTCTGGATAGACCCCGCGGAATCCCATTGGTAGTATGTCTGCGTGTCTATGGGAGGCCGCATCAGGGTAGGTGTATATGGTCTTAACCTGAGACTTACATCGCTAGTACTTGCGACAATCGGTAAACTTTGGTTTTGGTGGTTGGGGACCTTAACCGGTTCTGTGTACACCTCTTCTGGGTTTATCGAGAATCGTAGTGTACTGGATGTGATGTCGAGATGGAAGTATCACTTCAGACATATGGAGGTGATGATCACGCAGGACACAGAACTAGTACTCTATAAAAGGTTGCAACCGTCGGGACAATATGACCAGTCAGGATTGTCCGATTTAAAGAGACTAGTGCTTGATGTCCGATATATGTTCGTACGGGGCAGACACATCTCCAGCCCCAGGCCTAACATGTGATCATCCGATACTGGATCGATGTACGCAATACTACGGTATACTACGCTTGATATAGATCTTATATCCTATAAGAATATTTCTGGAGAATTGGGTAGGCATGGCGCTTTGCTAGAAGCCAACCTTGTCTTGTGAATCGGTAAAGACGTAGTACAAGGTACGTACGTGTTCGGATTATCCGACGACCGTATTTACTGCCAAAATATCCGGAGATCTCTTGGGTCGCTTCCTGAAGATTAACCTATGATATTGATTCGGACTTAATTAATCTTGGATTAATTGCGGAGAAACTTTATCTTGGATAAAGTGCCTATTTAGAGAGAGAACGATTAATTTGGAATTAATCGATAAAATTATTGTATTCGATATAATAATCGAAATTCGATTTCGACGCGAAATTAAAATTAGATTTTAATTCGGGCATACGAGTTAATTTAGAATTAATTCGTTAGCGACGTAAATAATAATTTTGCCAGGCGCAATTATTTATTTAAATTCGGTTTAATTAACGTCGCGACGTAAGCTCGGTATTTCGGAAATATCGAACCCGAACGCGTGAGTGCACGTGGGCCCACTTTCATTTGGAAACTTGTGGGGCCCACATGACACTTGTCATTATATGCATTATTTAATTGATAAGGCATTGCATGGTGATAGTGTGCATTACACTCAAAGGCATTGCATGGTGATAGTGTGCATTACACTCAAAGGTTTTGCATGGAGTTTGAGTGTTTGACACTCTAAGCCATTGTAAGGTTTGTGTCATAAGTTTATTATTATTTAATAAATTTTATGACATAAATATAAATTGATTTTTGGTAAAACAAAATCAATCACACAAAACTCTTTCTCTTTCAAATTTCTTACATTGCCGTGAACTCCAAGGAATGGCAAAGGAAGATTTGATCTTCTATTCTCCATTTTTGCTAGCACAAGCAAGGGATCAAAGGAGGTGATAGGGAAACCATCAAAGAGCTTGGAATACAAAAGCTTGGAGCTTCAAGTCTTCTTCCTCCTCTTGGCCGAATCTTCCAACACTTGGAGCTTCCACCATTTGATCATCTTCTTCATCACATAGCTTTGTAAGTATGATTCCGCCATGCTTCAAGTCTTTTATATATATTCATTTATAGTATTTCATATGCTTAATCTTTGTTTGGGACATATTATAGAAACCAACATGTTAACCGTTTGGAAGGTACCAAACTAGAACCCAAATCAGATAAATGCCTTTTCGTGGGATATCCTAGGGAAACCAAAGGATATTACTTCTATCACCCACAAGAGAACAAAGTATTTGTTGCTCTACATGCATTTTTCCTTGAGAAGGAATTCCTAGATGCAGTGGTAAGTGGGAGGAAAGTGGAGCTCGATGAAAATCGTAGTGATACTGTTCCTGGCAATGAATCAACGACGGAACATAAACAGACCATCCGGGATGAGTCTGTACCACAATCTTCATATACACAAGGACTGCGTAGGTCGGAGAGAGTCAGGACAGTACCTGAGAGGTATGGGTTCCTAATCTCGCCTCATGTAGATATTAATCTTATTGAGGATAATGAACCGGCTACGTATGAGGAAGCAATACAGAATATTGATTCCGCTTTATGGCAAGAAGCCATGAAGTCCGAGATGGATTCCATGTACGCCAACCAAGATGCACCAGAAGGCGTAAAGCCTATTGGATGCAGATGGATCTTCAAGAAGAAGACCTACATGGATGGCAACGTGCAAACGTACAAAGCTAGGCTTGTAGCAAAGGGGTATCGTCAACAATATGGTATTGATTATGATGAAACTTTCTCACCCGTTGCCATGATTAAATCCATTCGGATAATGCTTGCAATAGCTGCATATTTCGATTACGAGATATGGCAGATGGACGTTAAAACCGCTTTCCTTAACAGAAACCTTTTGGAGGATGTTTATATGCAACAGCCTGACGGTTTTATCATACCTAGACTTGCAAACAAAGTTTGTAAGTTAAATCGATCCATTTATGGATTGAAGCAAGCATCACGGTCATGGAATCAGCGTTTTGATGAGATCATAAAAGAATATGATTTCGTGCAAAACGCTGATGACCCTTGTGTATACAAGAAGGTTAGTGGGAGAGCACTGACTTTTATTGTCCTTTATGTCGACGATGTATTGCTTATAGGCAATGACATTCCCATGCTAACATCGGTGAAAGCTTGGCTTTCATTAAAATTCTCCATGAAAGATCTGGGAGAAGCAGCCTTTATTCTGGGAATAAAGATCTACCGGGATAGATCTAGAAAGCTGCTTGGACTCTCCCAGAGCACATATATTGACAAAGTGTTGAAGCGATTCAACATGGATCAATCCAAGAGGGGATTGATGCCAATGTCACGTGGTATCCTTCTGTCTAAAGACATGTGTCCTAAGACTAAAGAAGAGAGAGATAACATGAGTCGGATACCGTTTGCCTCGGCAGTCGGATCGATCATGTATGCCATGATATGTACGTGACCTGATGTGTCATATGCTTTGAGCATATGCAGTCGCTATCAGGCCGATCCAGGTGAAGGTCACTGGATGGCAGTTAAGAATATCCTTAAGTATCTTAGACGAACTAAGGATGCTTTCTTAATTTATGGAGGTGGAGAACTTGAGGTATCTGGGTACACCGATGCAAGTTTCCAAACCGACAAGGACGACTTCAAGTCGCAATCGGGGTACATTTTTTGTTTAAATAACGGAGCAGTGAGCTGGAAATCTTCCAAGCAAGATACTGTTGCCGATTCAACAACAGAAGCGGAGTATATCGCTGCGTCGGAAGCAGCAAAGGAGGCAGTTTGGATCCGAAAATTCCTAATCGGATTAGGAGTAGTTCCGTTAGCAGCTGAGCCCGTGCCATTGTATTGTGACAATAACGGGGCTACAGCACAAGCTAAGGAACCGAGGTCTCATCAATGATCCAAGCATGTTCTTCGGCGTTACCATCTGATTCGGGAGATTATACATCGTGGCGATGTAAAAGTCGAGAAGGTCGCATCGGATGACAACATTGCAGATCCGCTGACGAAAGCTGTTCTTCAGCATGTGTTTGAACGACATATACATAGTTCAGGTATTAGATTCTTGAGTGACTGGCTATAGGCCAAGTGGGAGATTGTTAGACATTATGACCCATAGCGTCACTGTTTTGTAAATGATATTGTATTATTGTACAAAATTAACTATGTGATAATGAAATTGCCTTTTGTCGTTTTGTAAATTATTTACTTTGATATATTAATGGAAAAAGTCCATATGATTAGTTCCGTATTGAGATGATATGAGACAGTATCAATATAAAAGGTTTAATCATTAAATATCCATAGTCGGAGTATTATCGAGATCGGACATCGATAATGCGGAATAGACTAGTATTGCACTTGTGCACGTTGTGATGGCACAACGGAATAGTTCTCATATATTTAAGTATTGGATACTTATGCAAGTGCGATAGGAGGTTGTGTTTTACCGACGGTACGGAAAACAGCTTCGCTCTGGATAGACCCCGCGGAATCCCATTGGTAGTATGTCTGCGTGTCTATGGGAGGCCGCATCAGGGTAGGTGTATATGGTCTTAACCTGAGACTTGTATCGCTAGTACTTGCGACAATCGGTAAACTTTGGTTTTGGTGGTTCGGGGGTTTAACCGGTTCTGTGTACGCCTCTTCTGGTTTATCGAGAATCGTAGTGTACTGGATGTGATGTCAAGATGGAAGTATCACTTCAGACATATGGAGATGATGATCACGTAGGATACAGAACTAGTACTCTATAAAAGGTTACAACCGTCGGGACAATATGACTAGGTCAGGATTGTCCGATTTAAAGAGACTAGTTGTTTGATGTCCAATATATGTTTCGTACGGGGCAGACACATTTCCAGCCCCAGGCCTAACATGTGATCGTCTGATACTGGATAGATGTACGCGATACTACGGTATACTACGCTTGATAAAGATCTAATATTCCAATAAGAATATTTCTGGAGAATTGGGTAGGCATGGCGCTTTGCTAGAAGCCAACCTTGTCTTGTAAATCGGTAAAAACGTAGTGAAGTGATACTTCCATCTTGACATCACATCCAGTACACTACGATTCTCGATAAACCCAGAAGAGGCGTACACAGAACAAGTTAAATCCCCGAACCACCAAAACCAAAGTTTACCGATTGTCGCAAGTACTAGCGATGCAAGTCTCAGGTTAAGACCATATACACCTACCCTGATGCGGCCTCCCATAGACACGCGGACATACTACCAATGGGATTCCGTGGGGTCTATCCAGAGTGAATCTGTTTTCCGTACCATCGGTAAAACACAACCTCCTATCGCACTTGCATAAGTATCCAATACTTAAATATATGAGAACTATGCCGTTGTGCCATCACAACGTGCACAAGTGCAATACTAGTCTATTCCGCATTATCGATGTCCGATCTCGATAATACTCCGACTAGGGATATTTAATGATTAAACCTTTTATATTGATACTGTCTCATATCATCTCAATACGGAACTAATCATATGGACTTTTGCCATTAATATATCAAAGTAAATAATTTACAAAACGGCAAAAGGCAATTTCATTATCACATAGTTAATTTTGTACAATAATACAATATCATTTACAAAACAGTGACGCTATGGGTAATAATGTCTAACACTAACCCTTCTCTATATAAACAACCCCTAACCAAAGAATTTCCCATCACCTTCACACATATAGTTCACGCCCATCACAAGAAGAAAACAAGCAAAAAATTTCCCATCACCTTCACACAATATCATTCACGGTAATAGCATAAAGAAGTAAAACAATTTCTCTCATATACCTCCTTCAATAACCGAAACAACCACCCATCCTCCAAGTCCCTCCATAGCCGAATACACAGCCCCATACTATAGCCTTAGGACATGCAAATACAGCCCCATAAACCCCCCAATATAACCGAAAATTAGCAGCCCCCATAAGCCTCTCCATTACCGAAAATTGCAGTCCAAAAAAACTGCACTATTTTAACCACCAAAAACAGCAGTAATTTAACCCCTAAAATAGCAGCAAAAAATGTAAAAATAGTGCACTAATAGACCTGAAACAGTGAGCAGAAAATACAGAGAAAACAGAAGCAAAACGGAGGCTAAACAGCAAGCAAAACAATAAAAAAGTGAGCTAAGACGCTAAACCAGTGAACCAGAGAAGCGGATGAGCTTTACCTTTCCGATCTCTGCGAAACGCAAGTCCGAAAGTCGGCAAAAAAGATTGGACCTGAGGGTATTTTCAACATTCGTTTTCTGTTTTATTTTTATTATTCATTGAGTATTGTTCGCATGATTGTTATGTCAAAATGCACGTTGTGGCCCTTGAGTAGATAAATATACAAGTATTATGAAATATTGTATGTTGTGGACTTGGAATAAAATAAAAGATGTGTCAACTCTCACGGTATATCAGATGGAAACCCGGACATAAATTTCATAGTCGATTCCGAATGGACGGTAGTATGATCTGTACTCGAGATACAACTCCACGTACCGCTTGAGTAAACGACATCCTCTTTTGTTTAATGTTGCTTTGGTTTATTTATTTTTCGTCATTTGAATTCTGCATGTTATTTGTTTATGCATGATACAATCGAGCGCATGGGCTTAGTAAGTGCGATGAAAGGTCCCCTATTTAGAGGGGTTAAAATCCTTTACCACGATGCTTTGTCGCGCCGGTTGATGTGTGTTCGGTTGAATGCAAGATATGTTCAATCGGGCATACTAAGTTTGATATTATTGTTTTTAATTCTTTGGTTGCATGATACAATCGAGCGCATGGGCTTAGTAAGTGCAATGAAAGGTCCCCTATTTGGAGGGGTTAAAACCCTTTACCACGATGCTTTGCCGCGCCGGTTGATGTGTGTTCGATTGAATGCAAGATATGTTCAATCGGGCATACTAAGTTTGATATTATTGTTTTTAATTCTTTGTGTTCATGATGCAATCGAGCGCATGGGCTTAGTAAGTGCGATGAAATGTCCCCTATTTGGAGGGGTTAAAACCTTTTACCACGATGTTTTGCCCCGCCGGTTGATGTGTGTTTGGTTGAATGCAAGATATGTTCAAACGGACATACTAAGTTTCATATAGTTATATTTTTCTTTGTACGTATTATAATGAAAAGCGCATGGGCTCATTGTGTTGGACTAAAACGGTTCTCCATTTGGGGGAAGAAAAGCCTAAAAGGCTACCTTTACCATGATATTTGCCGCGTCTTTCATATATTGATTGCATCATCTACCCCCATCTTGGCTCGATCTATTACCATTGGCACACCCATATTATTAGCCCTTACACTTTTCTTTGTTCACACACAAACCAGAACCCTCATTCACGTTAATACCTTGACCTCATATTGCCCATTAACGCCACCTGCCATCTCACAATTCTCACACGCATACGCCCCCCTCATACAAATTGTCAGCATCATGCTGCCACCCAGCTTCCACATGTCCTCATAGCTTTAAGGACACAAGCCTTCAACACCCCTAGCTTTATCACAAAGGCACACTTGCCCCACGTTGACAGTCCCCACGCACTGAAACAATTCACGTAATTCACCTGCCATTTAGCCGTTTACCATAAGAATAACTCCTCGAGTCATTAGCCCTAACCTAGCACTCTCGCCTAGCCACACTGCCAGTATACACACTCACAACTCCTCACGTCATAAAGCCACCTTGCATTCACGCACACACTCATAACTCTCACATAAAGCCAACTATACCATTCATGCATGTATTATGAAATCCCACATAGTCATTCTTATCTTTGTACGCATCATAATGAAAAGCATGTTTATTCCATTGGTTGCATCATTTACCTTAGTCTTGGCTTAATGTATTACAATTCATATATCCATGTCATGATATCATTGGAGTATTATTTCTTGTGGTATATCGGATGGAAACCCATACATAAATTCTGTAGCCGATTCTGAATGGACGGTTGTGCGGTCTGTACTTGGGATACAATTCCACGTACCACTTCGAAAAGTGCTCACATGTGTGCTTGTGTGGTTAGTGTGTGCTTATGTTTTCGTGAGTACAGTATGCCAATGAAGTTGTATGTTCGTTGCTACTTTGATGTACTTTCAAGCATGCAGTATTAGATGTGAAATATATGTAAATTTAGGTGTAAGTTTTATTTTTGTACATGTGAATTTAGAAGCATGATACTCTTGGAAATAAGTGTTACTTATGCTTGATTAAATTATTACACAAATCCTTTCATTACAAGTGACATAAGTAAGGGACCATTCCGAACCCAACGGTTTGAGGTCTTACCTTGCGGGGGGTGAGTGCGGCCTTAAATCTCATTTTCCCGGTTCACACCGGGTGGCGACTCCATTATTCTCCGGTTTAGTCCCCCGTGGCTACTTCGTACTCCCGACTAGGCTGCGAACCTAGAACAGCATGCGTCGCCCAGTTCCTATGTCCCACACCCTCCCATTCATGTTTTTGCGTGAAACCCATCTTCCCTCTTTTTTCTCTTCTCCTTCTCAGCTTGGAGCCAAAAATCTGCCTCTGTTTTTCTGCAAAACCGAATGCATAAGAGAAGTGAGTGAATTGATTTTGTTGCAAAATCTAGTGCTAGCACACAATGATTCATCCTAAGGTGTTAGGGTAGACATTTCGTGAGCATGGAACCATTTTGGAACCTTGAAGCTTGGAGCTTCAATGGAGGTCTCCCATGGCAGCATCTTGGAAGAGCCAAACCAGCCCATGCCGTGCAGTCCACGACCAAGAGCAGCCACTGCCGAGCTAGACATAGGAGGCAGTTCATTTTTTGTTATCCGTAGCATCCAAACCGATCAATGCGAGTTTTTTCCGCACCTCATTTGGTTTTATTCATGCGTTTTTCATACTTGATTTCACAATCTTGGGACCTAATCTAGAGACCAACAGATAGTACCTGGTAGCTGAAAATTTACATCTAAAATGAAAATTAAAGGTTAAAATCCAGATTTATCTGACGCTTCTTACGATCATTATCAGACTAGTTTATCTTGGAAAGGATAGGGTCAATTTGTGGTTCAAAGGCTAAGATTTGGTCAATTGAATCTGGGGCAGTTCTGGCAGTGAAGATGACTTCTTTCAAAGGTTTTGACACAAACCCATTTCTCTGGGCATAATCAAGAAATACACAAAGAAAATCATAAAATCCATCAGCGTTAAACAGTCAAATCGGTTTCTGGTGTATGTTCAAGTTCGCCCAAGATTGTACTGTGAAAATTTTCTCCATCGTACCCAAGCCACCTAGCAAAGCAATAAAAGCATAAGCACGGTTAATCATTTCTACCAGTCATTCAGACATACTTGGCACAATTAGTTCCTCTCCATTTGATGATCCTACCAGATTCGCCTCCGCCAAAAGGTTTTGGGATGATTCCCAAGACTTGACTACCTCATCATGTACATCCTTTGTAATGATCCCCATTAGTCCAAGATTGTCACCTCCATATACTAGGTGCATATTCCTTTTAGCTAAGACTCTAACCAATTCCTTTGCTGCTGCTATGTATTGTGGCTTAATACCAACACTAGTACCACAAAAGACACAAATATTTACAACTTGTCTACTTGAATTGGCTTCAATTTTATGTAAGTTTCTTTTCTCAAATCTGGATGCCTTCAAAAGTGCAACGTTGAGTTGAATTTATAACACCTGAAAATGAGTGAGTAATAATAGCACTAGTACCTATCAAATAACAATGAATAGTAAAAGAAATCGTGAAAGGTCAAAAAGTATGGATCCTGTCGTAGAAAATAAAAGAAAATAACAAAACAAATCACAATTATTAGGAAAAGACAAAGAGATATAATATTTACAAGAAAGTAACGACTTGAATGATGTCTATGCATCAGGGACAAGCTTCCCATCCAATTTTCTTATAAATTGGCAAACAAGGTCTTTTTGAGTCAGATTCTCAAGACTTAAATGTAGTCTTTCCTTTTGGAATTGTGTATATAAAATGCGAATTTCATGATACACATATCCACTGGGATGCGTCTCAAGAGTCTTAGATATGTCATCCAAAGACTCCTTACTCAAGCCATCCATAATGAAATTAATCTTATCTTCACGGTTATCAGACACCATTCCTAAAGAACGACAACGAGTATTACAAAACATACGAGCACATTTATAGCATACACCCATTCTTTTAGCTATTCTCTTTTTAGCATAGGTGCTTCTTCCTAAACCAGACAGATGTGAAATAAAAGAGTCAGAGGACTCACCTGCCAATCGGACCCGTGCTTCAATAATCCAACGTATGTCAGTTGGAATACCTTTGATCATTAGTAGTCTCATTCGTTCCATGCGAGTTTTGTAGATCTTCATTAGAGAGTTTTGAGGGAGAGAATGAAATTTCTTGTGAAGATTTAGGAGAGCTTCTTCCATCCTGAAATCTGACTTTACCTACAAAATTAAACACACCAAATCACAATATATACACAAATTGTATGGGTTGCCTCCCAGTTAGCGCTAAGTTTAACGTCATCAGCTAGACATGACTGCCCGAACATTAGGCTAGATATGAAAATGTGACACTTTCTTTTTGTCTATCAATTGATTATCCCCAATAGTGCTTGACACGCTGACTGTTAACCTTGAATGTTTCGTTGGTGTTGGGATCCAGTAGCTCAACAGCTCTATATGGTAAAACTGCATTGGTTCCAATTGTCTGCGCACTATTTTTCGATCATGCCATTTTTTGGTCTTCTCATAAGCCTGTAGGTGAAATTCCTCTAATTCGTTGAGTTGGTAGATTCTTTTCTCTTCTGCAGCTTGTGGATCAAGATTCAACTTCTTCAGTGCCCATTACTTCTTGTGTTCAAGCTCAACTGGCAGATGGTACGCTTTCCCAAATACCATTCGATATGGGGACATACCAATGGGTGTCTTGTAAGCTATCCGATAGGCCCATAATGTGTCATCTAGTTTTGTAGACCAATCCATCCTTATTGATCCAACGGTTCTCTCCATGATTCTTTTGATCTCCCTGTTCGAGACTTCAACCTGTCAATTTAACTGTGGATGATAGGCAGTGGCAACCTTATTAGTAACTCCGTATTAGGATATGAGTGCATCAAAGTATCTATTGTAGAAATGTGTGCCACCATCACTGATAATAGCCTGTGGTGTTCCGAAATGAGTGAAATATTATTTTTAAGGAATTTGATCACCACTTTTGAATCGTTTGATGGCAGTGCAATTGCTTCAATCTATTTGGAGACGTAGTCTACAGCAACCAGTATGTACAAGTTTCCAAATGATGGAACAGAGGGTCCATAAAATCAATCCCCCATACATCAAATATTTCCACTTCCAGAATATTTTGCAGAGGTCCTTCATTTCTCCTCGAAATATTTGCCGTTCTCTGACACCTTTCATATTGAAGAGAAAACAAGTAAGCATATTTAAAAAGAGTGGGCCAGAACAAACCTGATTATAGGACTTTGGCTGCAGTTTTCTTTCCGCTGAAGTGTCCGCCATATGGTGATGAATGACAATGTTGCAGAACACTCTTGACCTCCTTCTGTAGAACACACCGTCTTAGTAATTGATCAACACAACGTTTGAACGTGTATGGTTCATCCAGACATAATGCTTGACTTCTTTGAAGAACTTCTTCCTTAAAAGGGTTGTCCATTCCAATGGCCATTTTCCTGACACTATATAGTTGACATAGTCAGCATACCAAGGGACATCATGTTGTTTCATGGCAAATAACTGTTCATCTGGAAAAGTTTCTTTGATTATCAGTTCTTTGCCAGCTGTTTCTCCATTCTCGAGCCTTGATAAATGATCTGCCACATGGTTTTCTGTCTATTTCCTGTCTCGAATCTCCACGTCAAATTCTTGTAGAAGAAGTATCCAATGGATCAATCAAAGTTTGGCATCTTTCTTTGTGATCAAGTATTTGATTGCTGAATAATCTGTGTAGACCACCCAGCAGATAAGATCATAATTTATCAAAAGCGAACACAACTGCTAGCAACTTCTTTTCAGTGGTTGTGTAGTTGAGTTGAGCTTCATTCAGAGTTCTGCTGGAGTAATAAATGGTGCGGAAAATCTTTGCTTTACGTTGTCCGAAAAATGTAGCTAAAGCAAAAATCACTAGCATCACACATCACCTCAAATGGAAGGGTCGAATCTATTGCTACTATGATGGGGGCATAAACCAACTTCTATTTTAGGATCTCAAAAGCTTCTTGGCATTCTTTGGTGAAGTTGAAAGGCACATACTTCTCCAGAAGATTGCATAAAGGTTTAGCAATCTTTGAGAAGTCTTTGATAAATCTTCTGTAAAAACCTGCATGTCCGAGAAAGCTTTGAATCCCTTTGACAGATGTTGGTGGAGGTAATTTTTCAATTGTCTCAATCTTTGCTTTGTCTACCTCGATTCCATTTGGTATCTTCGCATCTTTGTAACACATTTTCCAGATTTTGCCAGCAATGGTCGAAAGAGTCTCCAACACAGAGAAATCATCCATGAAAACCACCATACTTGTTCCAGCCTGTTTGAGAAGATGGCCATCATGCAACGTTGAAATGTAGTAGGGGCATTACATAGTCCAAATTTTGGACAAAATGACCCATAGCGTCACTATTTGTACAGATCACGGTGTTGTTGTAGAAATTAACTATGTGACAAGGAAATTGCACTCTCATCATTGTGATTAGATCACCCATGTATAAATAAAAAGAGAGGTCCATATGATTAGTTCCTGGATTGAGAATGATATGAGACAGTATCAACCCGAAGGATTAATCATTAAATATCCCTAGCCGGAGTATTATCGAGACAAGACATCGATAATGCGGAATAGTCTAGTATTGCACTTGTGCGCGTTGTGAGGGCACAACGGCATAGTTCTCATATATATAAGTATTGGATACTTATGCAAGTGCGATAGGAGGTCGTGTTTCACCGATGGTACGGGAAACAGCTTCGCTCTGGATAGACCCCTCGGAATCCCATTGGTATTATGACTATGTGTCTATGGGAGGCCGAAATCAAGGTAGGTGTGTAAATTCTTAACCTGAGACTTACATCGCTAATACTTACGATAATCGATAGACTTTGGTCTTGGTGGTATAGGGCTTTAACCGGTTCTGCGTACACCACTTATGGGTTTATCAGAGAGTCGTAGTGTATTGGGTGTGATGTCAAGACGGAAGTATCACTTCAGTCATATTGGAGATGATGTCATGCAGGATACGGTATTAGTGCTCTTAAGTGTTGCGCAACCATCGGGATTTATGACTAGGTCATGCATATCCGATTATAGAGACTAGTTACCAGACACCCGACATGTGCTTCGGACGGGGCAGACACTTATCCAGCCCCAGCCCTAGCACGTGACTATCTGATACTGGGCCGATATACACAATACTACGGTATATTACGCTTGATACAGATCTATATATTCCTGTAAGAATATTTCTGGAGAATTGGGTAGGCATGGCGCTTTGCTAGAAGCCAACCTTGTCTTGTAAATCGGTTATAAACGTAGTACGAGGTACTTACGTGTTCGGATAATCCGACGACCGTATTTACTGCCAACATATCCGGAGATCTCATGGGTCGCTTCCTGAAGATTCACCGATGATGTATGACTCGCACTTAATTAATCTGGGATTAATTAGAAGAGAGAGAAAATTAATCTGGGATTAATCACGGAGATATTTTATCTGGGATAAAATATTAATTAAAGAGAGAGAACGATTAATTTGGAATTAATCGATAAAATAATATATTTGATATATTATTAGAAATTGGATTTCGACGCGGAATTAAAATTAGATTTTAATTCGGGCGAACGAATTAATTTAGAATTAATTCGTTAGCGACGTGAATAGTGATTTCGCTAGGCGTAATCGTTAATTACGACGCGACGGAAAATTCGTTAATTTGGAATTAGCGAACCCGAGCCCGGGATTATTTTCGAGCGCATTCGCATTTCGAATTCGAGTGCGGCACGCAAGTCAAATCGTGCGTCATATCGGTAGTCGCATCAATCGTCAAATCAAATGTCACTTTGAGTGATGTGAACATGTTGTCACTTGATTTGAGTGATTGATGTTGTAGAAGTTGAAAAAGCAACTTTTGCTTTTGCTTTTTGATTTTAGCATTTAAGGAAAAGTAAAAAGAAATGGAAAATGGTTTATTAATTTTAGAAATTATAAAAACCTATTACATTTTTATTTTACTTTTACTTTTCTCTCTCTCCTTTTACGCATCTCTTCCTCTCCCTCTTTCTTCTCCCTCTCATTCACGGCTTAGAGCCATTTTCATCTTCTTCTCATTTTTGGTCACTGCCGAATTGAAAGAGAAGCAGTGAGAGTGTTTTGTTGCAAAACATGAGTGCTAGCACACACATGGGTTATATTATGGTGATAGGGAAACGAATTTGTGAGCTTGGAAAGCTTGAAGCTTGGAGCTTCAATGGTGTCATCCATGGCCGATTTTTGAGGTTCAAAGAGGAGCAAACCGAGCAGTCCACTGCATGAGGAAGCCACTGCCGAGCTTGGAGGGAGGCAGAAAACGCAACTTGTTCTTCCTAGCATCAAACCCATCAATGTGAGTATGTATTCCGCCTTACTCCTTGGTTGTATTCAACTCATTTTTATGCATGATTTATGATCTTGGGACTTGATTGAAACTCAACAATGGTATCAGAGCTATTGGTTGCATAAAACGAATTAGGGTTCTTGAGCAAAATTTGGGGCTTTTTGATTTAAGCATGATTTTAACAAATTGCTGTTGAAGAATGCTTGTATATGAATAAATTAGAGTTATATGTAATCAATTTGATGAAAAATTAATTGGATTGATTTTCCCCAATTTGCTTAATGTTGGCCAAAACTTTAATTTGGGTAAACTCAATTTGAGCATCAAATGATTAAATTGTTTAGTATAGTATGCTTGAATGAGGTTGAATTGATGTTGTGCATAATCAAT
>SKCR01055214.1:0-83277 GCA_019454045.1 Zanthoxylum bungeanum | reverse complement strand
TTATCTATCTCTGTTTTATTATATTTTCTGACTCTTGCACCAGTAAATGATATTCAATATATATTATCGTAACCAAGTGAGCTATTATTTTGTCAAGATATATCTACTCTATGTAATAGGTATTAGGTTTAGATTCTTCATGATGACGTGAGTGAATAAATAATTCATATAACTATTGGTCTTCGGGTTTTGGTTCTATCAACCTACGAGCATTGTTCTTTTATGTTTTGGACTTTATTCTCACATCATTCAAATATAATTATATGAGTATGCAAATCTCATTCTCATCTCGTTTGGGGTATAATTAATGATAATTCGTCAAATGAAAATTAGTTTATATAAAAACGATATGAGAGTTTTGTTTCTATTCTTTTTATAATGAAATATTATGATATAATATATAAGAAAGAGAGTAAAACCTTTCTTGAACTTCAAAAAAAATTCAATATATAAACTTTAAGAAAATAACATATTCAATTTATAATTAATGGATCTTTGATGAAAATAAAATAAAATAAATTATATTTTGATTATAATTTTCCAGCAGATCTGAA
Source organism: Zanthoxylum bungeanum (assembly GCA_019454045.1). Taxonomy (NCBI): domain Eukaryota; kingdom Viridiplantae; phylum Streptophyta; class Magnoliopsida; order Sapindales; family Rutaceae; genus Zanthoxylum; species Zanthoxylum bungeanum. The sequence continues at coordinate 82,723 of SKCR01055214.1, read as the reverse complement.
TCAATTGAAATTTTTTGAAACCAAACACGAAAATGTCCACCTCTACGATTATACAAATTAAATGAGTTGGGTTTTAAACTTTTTAGTAAGGTTTGCCATGAGAATTTGATTCTTGATAAAAATAAGATTAAAAATATATTCACATTCCCTTGCCTAAAAACAAATCACTCTCATTTTGCCCAACTTAAACCAAATGGTTGCTCTCATCGAAAAGTGGAGAGATTCTTTGGTGCAACAGTGGTATGGGTGATGTGGTACCACAAGCGAATTAAAAAATAACATGTGGAGTTTCTTCACCTATTTTTTAGTTGTTTTTTAATTTTTAGCACGCGTGGCAGTGGATGATTGGCTTGTTGCATAGATGACGTGATACCACTGTTGCTAGGGGTGACCGGGTGAACATAATTTCGGGTCAAACCGCGAACCGCACCGCACCGAACCAAACCGCGCGGTTTGAAAAAATATTAAAAATGATTTTGAACCGCACCGAATCGAACCGCAAATTTCGGGTCGGTGTGCGGTTTTGACCCATGTCAAACCGCGAACCGCCCAAACCGCATATTTTGACTCGAACCGCGACCCGAACCGCCTAAACCGCCGACCCACGTACAAATAAATATTATTTTATATTTTTCTTCTTCTTTAACTATGAAAATTAAGATATTAAATGATCATATAACAATATGTAATGAATAAATGAAAATTATGTAATTTTTTCTTCAATTATAATGTGAAAACACACAAAATTTTCTTAAAAAATTTATAATCAAAACCGCCGACCCGAACCGCCCAAACCGCTAAACCGCCAACCCGAACCGCTGCGGTTTTCCTTATTAAATTTGCGGTTTCGTTTTTTAATTTCCCAAACCGCCAACTCGCGTGGTTTGAAGTAAAAAACGAAAAAACCGCCCCAAACCGCACCGCGAACACCCCTAACTGTTGCATAGAAGATTTTCTCCGAAAAGTGAAGGTAGTTTAAAACTAATTAAACAGGGTCAATATAGTAAAATGAAAGAATAATCCCATGTCTATTTTGGTCAAAACACACTCAAAAACCCAAATTCAAAGTTCAAACATAAAGAGGGAAAAGAGAACCCATGTGATGGCATAACTGCAATTAGCAGCAGAATCCTAGGACAATTCGGCTCTGTCACATGAATACAAACAAAAACAAAAAAAACAAAAAAAAACAAAAAAAACAAAGCAATGGCAATCTTTATCTTCCATTCCTCACTCTCCTTCCCTGCTAGTTGCTACACAAAACACAGCACTCCACTTGTCTTGTCCTTCTCCACCCCTCCATTGCCATTAATGCCACCACCCATTGCACTAAATGCCTTGTCAGCTTCTCTTTCTTTTTATCTTCTCCATAACGTGGTCCATTGTATTAATGTGAACGTCCACATTAATGCGCACAGTAATATCAGTTCATAACAACTGTTGCTAGCTTTGACTCCCAACTTTCGCTACTAAGCTGAGAGATTTGCTTTGCTCAGTTATTTGTTGTTAACATTTTGTGGGTTCAGTTGCTTTTGAGTCTTTATTATTTGTTTTGTGAAACGTGTCCTGTTGGTTCTTTCACTCACCAGGAACATTTGCTTTAGGCTTCTGCTTTTGTTCATTTCTGTATGGACATTCTTCAATTTGGCCATTTGGGTAACCAAGAAATAATTAGAGACTGAAACTTCCATTGGTCTTAGTTGTATTAGCATCCAAATTCAAAGGTAGAATTTGAGGGTTTAACTCTCGTGAATCTTCTTCTTAGGGCTTCTCCGAATTCATTTGTGGAGTTCTATTTTTGTGATTCTAGATAAATATCTTTACTGGGTCTGTTTCTATTCTTGTTCTGCTTAAATTTCCAGGGTTTCTGTTCGTTCTTGTGAAAATTTGGAGTCTATAAATTTGTTCAATGGGATATCTTTACATGTTTTTTCTAGTGTTTTGTTCTTGGGTTTTGTTTATTCCTGGTACCCATGAATTGCAAACCTCTCAAACTCAAGTCTTGCTTCAGTTAAGAAGGCATTTAGAGTACCCTTCACCGATGGAAATTTGGGGAAATTATGAGGGAGACCTTTGTAATCTTACTTCAACAGCACATATGAGCATTACTTGTCAGGACAATTCTGTCACTGGGCTTAAAATTATGGGAGATAAGCTTGTTAAGGTTAGTGAGTTCAATGGACATTCCATTCCCAATCAGACTCTATCTGAAAGTTTCTCTATTGATTCTTTTGTTACTACATTGACAAGGTTAACAAGTTTAAGTGTTCTTAGCTTAGTTTCTTTGGGGATATGGGGGCCACTTCCGGATAAAATTCATCGGCTATCTTCACTTGAACTTTTGGATATGAGCTCAAATTTTATGTTTGGTTCTATTCCAGCTGGGATATCGAGATTAGTTAAGCTTCAAACTTTGACAATGGATGGGAACTTCTTTAATGATAATGTTCCTGATTGGTGGGATTCATTATCAAATCTCACTATACTGAGCTTCAAGAGTAATCAATTGAAGGGCCAGTTTCCTTCCTCACTTTGCAGAATTACTACACTAACTGATATTGCCATGTCTCACAATGATCTTTCTGGTAAATTACCTGATTTGAGTGCCTTAACTAGCTTGCATGTATTGGATTTAAGAGAGAATAAGTTGGATTCTGGACTACCTCTTATGCCAAAAGGGTTGGTTACGGTCCTCCTTAGCAAGAACTTGTTCTCTGGTGAGATTCCCCAGCAATTTGGTGCATTGGGGCAGCTTCAACATCTTGATTTATCATTCAATGATCTGAGTGGAATACCCCCCTCTGCTTTGTTTTCTTTGCCAAGCATCAGTTATTTGCACTTGGCATCTAATATGCTGAGTGGGTCACTTCCGAAAGATCTTAGTTGTGGTAGCAAACTTGGGTTTGTTGATATTTCTAATAACAGGTTAATAGGTGAACTTCCTCCTTGCTTAGATGGTATTTCAGATAAGAGAGTCATTAAATTTGGTGGCAATTGCTTGTCCTATGACACCCAGAATCAGCATAAAGAGGCGTTTTGTAAAGAAGCTGCAAGTAAATCATCCAGAGGAAGAGAAATAGGACTGTTAGCTGCTGCTGCTTTTGGAGCAGTTCTTGTACTAGTGCTGCTGGTATTTGTGGCTCTTATTTTCCGTAGAAGATGCCGCACAAAAGGGCGACAAGAACGAAGTACAAGGCCAAAGATTGTGCAGGATAATGCTCCCACTGGGGTTTCCTCTGAGGTCCTTGCAAATGCCAGTAAGTTGTACATTGGTCAGATTATTTTATTAACTCAATCTAAAGATCTGACAACATCAATTTGATCAATTTCATACTAGGTATTGATAGAAGCTATGCATGGGAGTGTAGATAATAGATTGTGGAGCTTATGATACCTTTTAGTACTTATGGTTTTTTCTTTTACACTGTTTAGGGTTTATTTCTGAAACAGTGAAGCTTGGGGCCCAAGGTACCCCAACATACAGATCGTTTTTCTTGGAAGAGTTAAAGGAAGCCACAAACAACTTTGATTCATTATCATTTATGGGTGAAGGTTCTAAAGGAAAGGTAATTATTGCTTGTAACTATCATAAACTTTGAGAATTAAATGATATTATATTTTTCCTGTCAGAACCTGGGACTCTGGGAGATTAGATTGATCAACCATTCCAAAGATAATTCTTCATATTAAAGCTAGTTTTCAATCCTGACTTGCGATTATAAGTAGCGTGAAATGCAGTAGGAAGAGAGGGCCGTTTAGTCTGCCACACTTATATGACAAAATTCTTCCTTCACCTTTATTAACCAACTATAAATGTCAAGTATATATGTTGTTCCTCTTTCTGAGAATTCATTATTCCCCTTTGCAGCTTTACAAAGGAAGATTGGAAAATGGGACCTGTGTTGTCATCCGAGCTTTGACATTTCTAAAGAAATATTCAATTCAAAACCTTAGAGTTCGGGTGGATTTTTTTTCAAAGCTTCACCATGCACACTTAGTAAGCCTTTTGGGTCACTGCATTGAGGGTGGAGGTCAAGATGATTCCAATGCCAAGAAAATCTTCCTCGTATATGAATATGTGCCTAATGGGAACTATCGTACACATCTATCAGGTATAAAGCAATAGACACGACTATAACTTTGAGAGTTCTTTTGGAGGCCTTAGATATGTCTTCTACACTGTTTCTTCATATATATAAAGACTGTTGAGAGATGAAAAAATTTGAAAATTAGAAATACAATCTGTAATTTAGAGGATCAAGTTAATGATGCTGTAAGATGGCTTCGTATATTTCAAAAAGTGTAATGATAAAAAATTAGAAAAATGAAATGCACAAAACTGCATATATGAAACAGTTGCTTTGGTCTTTCTGCGTAGATTTTATCCTGGGGTTAGAGACTTATGATGTCAGGCTTAATTAATACACTTGTAAGGGTATTTGTCTGTGCATTATAATGATCCTATGACATTTAACTCTGCACTTTTTTCACTCTAACTTTATGTATCAAGGGCTGTCAGCCTCTAACATGGAAGCATTTTGTAGAAAATTGTAAGCCTTTTCACTCTAGCTTCACCATCCACACTTAGTAAGCCTTTTGGGTCACTGCATGAGGGTGGAGGTCAAGATGATTCCACTGCCAACAAACTCTTCCTCGTATATGAATATGTGCCTAATGGGAACTATCGTACACATCTATCAGGTATAAAGAAATAGAGATGACTATAACTTTGAGAGTTCTTTTGGAGGCCTCAGATATGTCTTCTACACTGTTTCTAGAATCCACATATATAAAGACCCTGTTGAGAGATGAAAAAAGTTGAAAATTAGAAATACAATCTGTAATTTAGAGTATCAAGTTAATGATGCTGTAAGATGGCTTCATATATTGATGCTGTAAGATGGCTTCATATATTTCAAAAAGTGTAATGATAAAAAATTAGAAAAATGAAATGCACAAAACTGAATATATGAAAAAGTTGCTTTGATCTTCTTTCTGCGTAGATTTTTTCCTGGGGTTAGGGACTTATGATGTCAGGCTTAATTAATACACTTGTAAGGGTATTTGTCTGTGCATTATAATGATCCTATGACATTTAACTCTGCACTTTTCACTCTAACTTTATGTATCAAGGGCTATCAGCCTCTAACATGGAAACGTTTTGTAGAAAATTGTCCGGAGAAGGTTCTTAAGTGGTCAGATAGATTGACAATTCTCATCGGTGTTGCCAAAGCTGTACATTTTCTACACACGGGGGTAATTCCTGGTTCTTTTAACAATGGATTAAGAACAAATAATATATTGCTTGATGAGCATCGGATTGCAAAGCTGAGTGACTATGGAATGTCAATTATTATGGAGGAAAATGAAAAGCTTGAGGTATACTTTCTAGTCATGCATATCAGCTTATTGACCTAGCAATTATATCATTGTTTCTGATGATTGTTCTGACATATTCATCTGTAGGCAAAAGGAGAAGGTCCAAAAGCAGGGTATGGATTCTTATTAATTTGTTGCACCTTATAGAGAATGGGGTAATAGTTATTGATATGTAGTTAACTGTATTTTATCCTTTATGGCAGCCAAAGGACCAAACTAGAGGATGATGTTTACAACTTTGGGTTTATATTGCTTGAATCACTTGTTGGGCCTATAGTAACGGGAAAAGGAGAGGCATTTCTGCTAAATGAAATGGTATGCTAAAGCCTCCATTTAGCTGTTTTGTTATATCATGGAGTATTAAAGAAAAGGCTTATTCTCTATTGTTGTTTCTTGGTATAGCATATATTTAGGGTGTTCATATCATTTACCAAATGTCTCAAATTTTAGACGGCTTAGATCATATATTGAAACTCCATAAGAATATGGAACTGGGGAATCTGACAGACTGACAGTGGTTATTTTGCTTGAGATGATTCATTTTTGAGATTTTGGTTCACATATTCACAGGCATCCTTCGGCAGCCAGGATGGTCGAAGACGAATTGTAGATCCAGTTGTGTTAACCACTTGCTCCCAGGAGTCACTATCTATTGTGGTATCTATCACAAACAAATGCATATGTCCTGAGCCATCATCCCGTCCCTCATTTGAGGATGTCCTTTGGAACTTACAGTATGCTGCTCAAGTCCAGGCCGCGACTGATGCTGATCAGAAATCAGATTCTACTTCATAGTCATAGGATATATTATGGTATTGAGATACTGTGATCTGGACTGCACAGCCTTGTGTAAGTTTCAAAATAGGCATATAATTCATCAGCATTTCCTTGTTTTATGTGTAGTTGTAAATGCCAGCTTCGATCTTTGATTTGCATGACCTTGTATATGGCTAATAGGCTTTTTTTTTTAGTAAAATAGAGTTGTTATTGATGCATAGTTGAAATTGAATGTTCTATTTCCACAATCTGCGACGCGGTTGTTTCCAATGAAGTATACTATCACGGATGGAACTGTTATAAGAGTGATGTAGATGCATTGACTGGTTATTGATTCAAGTCCTTTATCTGCATCATGAGATGAATCATGAAACCCACCAAGATCTGAGCCAGAGCAGGTTCTTGTTAGTTGTTACTCTTTGAAGTAAAGTGTTTCTTGTGTTTGTGCTGCTGGTTATGAAATCATTATTCTTTTGTTTACTTGATATTGCTGTTGTTCAGAATTAGTAGGTAGTTAGTTAGCCCTCTTGATTCTGAAGCTTTCAAATTAAGGCAAAGGGGAAGGGATTGCAGACAAATCTGACCAAAGAAAAATGGGCTATTATCATTTTAATGTTTGAGAAATTGGGAAATAACAAATGTAAGTATCAGAGTATAATATTTCATTATTATATTTTTATAAACTTTATATTTTGCTACAATAATTAAATGTTATATGCCTATATTTCTTATATAAACAGTATACTGTCAATACTTGTAGTAAAATGTAAGAATATATAATGATATAATAATAAAATATTATATTTCAATATTTTTTTTTTTATGTACATTTGTTATTTTTCAATTTTCGGAAGTAGTGAAATGATAATAACTTAAGAAAAATGTTATTAAATAAGTACTAAATTATTAATAAATCTTTTCGTAGATTATATTATAATATATAATTTTAAATTCACCAACAAGAATGAATAATCATATTTGATTTGGTCATTTGGACAAGAACATTTCAACCTTCCCTGTCTCTTCTGTCAACCATTTTCCTTCACTTTTTCTTTAAAAGTTTTGTTTTATTTGCTTTGAGTTTAAGATGATATTTTAATTAGTATAGTTTATAAAAACATGATTTTTATGGCTGATCTACCTTAGGATGTTAGATTTGGATTCCTAATCAACTTTGTTTAATAATATTTGTGATTAGCTTTTTAAATTTAATTTCAGCTTTGAGCTAATAATGGGCTATTTTTGGGACAAATTTCGGCCCATGATAAGAAAAGCCCAAGAGATTGAGGCTCTGCTGCTGGTAGCGTGGGCTCCACTTAGAGCAACAGCTCAATGTCGGCGAATACCGCCAACTAGAACCTGAAAACGACGCGCGAACGTCTCTCAAGGGGTAAACCCCACGCGCATTAAAGGAATCTACTCAAAAGAAAAACTTCAATTGCGATAGGAGGTGGTGGGATTCCATATAAAATAATATGAAATTTGAGATGAGAAATTAGTTAAAATTAAAATTTTAATATAAATTTTTGCCGTAATTTAATATAATTTTTTTTTATTTTGATTCAAAAAAATTAATCAAAATATAAGATTATTTTTTATCTTGAATTATAATGAATAGAATGGGTTCGATTTCTATCTTTCCAACGGTTCTAATATTAATAACACATAATGAAATATCAATTTTTACTATTAAAATAACATGATTTGATGAATAATTATGAAAAAAATTAAATGTGCGGAATTAAAATCATGAATTGTGTAATATAAAATTTAAATTACCGAGCGTGATGTACAAACTCATAACTAGAGCGTGTGTAATTAGATCATCTACTCACCCTTTGTTTTTCTTAATAGACATGCTCGGTTCTGATTCTCTCAGTCACTCACAGTCTCTCTCTTTAAGTCTGAACCTCAAAACAAAGCTCAGATATTTCAATCTTCCAAAACGACACAGTTTCTTCCCTTGCATTTCTCCAATTTTGCAGGTGCATGTCATATCTTTTAACATTTCAGATACTGTTGTTTCTCCATTTTATTTTTCAAGTGAAGAATTTGATGAGTTAATTTTTATTTTTTATGAATGTACTTTCGTTTGTTAATTTTATTGCTGACATTGGTTTTTTCTACTTTGAGCTCAAAAAAAATTGACGGCTTTGATTGTGTCAAGTTTCATCTCCTCTGGATCTGATGGTAATAATGAATAGTAAAGAAAAAGAATTATAATAGAAATTATTTCGTTTTTAATTTACTCAGGTTCACAAGCTTAATGTTTGCTGCTTAGTATACGTTATACTTTTCATTAAATTAGCTGAAGGTACTTTGATTTCTCTTCTTGCTTGCTTTATTTTTATTTTTAATTATTTTACATTTTCGGCCTTTTTTTTTTAATTGAATATCTCTTTTGTTCTTTGTTTGGTATTACTTTTAAGCTTGTTCATACATTTATTGCTTTTTCTTCTTATTAGGTGTACTTAATGTGGATCATTTAATGAGTACAAAATGTTGCCTTAATTTTGCTTAATATTATGGTTTTGGTAAAAGAATGGAAAGTTCAATTCAGCTAAGGAAACTAGTTTTATTAAATTCAAACGTCAGTTGGGTGCCGTTTTCAAGTCCTAAATAATGAACATTTTAACATTTGCAGTTCTGGATTATAATTATTTTCATCTTGAATTTCTGCCTTTTCTTTTTATATAATGCTTTTGATTACAGTTTTATGCATATATTACATTCTACTGCTAAGTTTCTCTACTGAATTGCATGATTCTGCCTTTTATGTGTGGATTGTAGGAATTTGAGCCCCTAAGAGTGAAACAGTTTAAAGCCATTGTCGTGGTGTTCATACTTGGTGGAATAGCTTTGTGTTTGATCAGCAATGGTTCTAGGTCTAAGTGCGAAGAACAGGAAAGAAGCCTCGATTCATGTTGATTATCAAATCCACATACTGGATATTAAGCCATGGCCACCATCGCAATCACTTAGATCTCTCCGGTCTGTCATGATTCAGTGGCAAAATGGTGATCGAAATTCTGGGTCTACTAAAACGGTTGTCCCATCTTTGGGGTCTGTTATTGATGAGGGAAAAATTGAGTTCAATGAATCTTTTAGGCTCCCTATAACTCTGTTAAGAGATATGAATGTTAAGAAAAAGGATGCTGATACATTCCAGAAGAGCATTTTGGAGTTCAACTTGTATGAGCCTCGAAGGGACAAGGCCCAGTTGTTGGCGACTGCTACCATAGACTTGGCAGATTATGGCATTGTTAAAGAGACCTTAAGTGTTAATGCTCCTATGAACAGCAAGAGGAGCTTTAGGAACACAGCTCAACCAGTGCTGTTCATTACAATCCAGCTCATTGAAAAGGCCGTGAGTCGTATGAGCTCCTCCTTGAAGGATGGCTTATCAAAAGAGGCTTCGTTGGATAAGAACATTGGTGAATCTGTTTCAGCGCTGATGAATGAAGAGTACACTGAGGAAGCTGAGATTGCTTCTATCACTGATGATGACGTCTCCTCACGTTCTTCTCTGACTCTTTCTTCTTCTACTGTTGAGACTACTAGTGGTTTTCCTAGAAATGATGAGGTCCTTATACTTCCCTTCCATTTTTTAATTGTTAACGTTTCATCCTCTGACTGAACTAATTTGATAGCTATTTATCTGTTTACTCTACTTCTGCTCCTGTTCTGTTCAAATGTTTTATCCCCACAGTTGGAGAAAACATATTATCTTCAACCTGATGTCCACAACCTATAACTCTATAAGAGAGGAGTCTTATTTGGAAATTTATTCAATGAACTGCATATAATTTGCTAGATGAATATGGCATCAAGTTCAGATGAACAAGAGTCTTTTGCTATTATTTTATGTGCAAATTTAAATTTTCATATTTGTTTTCCTTGTTGGCACCCATACATATATGAACTTCTTTCTGTACTTCGACATTGGTATGCCCTAATGTTCGGCCTAATATTAACCTGGATTGATAAATTTTACTGGAAGCTTAACGATTGGCACTAAATTGCAGATTGGATCAGTCACATTTTCAGATAGTGCAGAAGGTTTTAAAAAGGAACATGCCCTAGCATCAAAATTGCACCCAGAAAAATCAAATATGAAGCCACAGATATCACCTCATCAAAATCTGAAAGGGAGTTCATCTCACTCGTCATCAATAGATTTATCTTCTGAACATGAGGACCCTGTAAATTGTCATGCTTCTGCGTCGAACTCTCCCAATTCCAGTCCATTTATCGCAAAAAATGGGATAGCCCATTTTCAATCTTCCTCATCATCCTTCAATAATGAAATTGCTAAAGAAGAGGACAGTACTTTTCTGAGAGGCAATGATCAAAAATACTTGGCTGAGGTTCAAAGAAAGCTTCCTAATGGAAAATTTGCAATTAATGGTGATGCTGAACAAAACAGTGAGGAAATTACCTCTAGTAATTTTCCTGCAGAAACAGTGTCTTCAAATGACAAACACCTTTTGATTGAGAAGACTGTCTCTTCAAACTCCGGGGATTCTCATGTCAATGGAGAGAATGATGGAAATGGAAAAACTTGGAGAATTGGAATAGGTTCCATGGCGGAGGCTGCAAACTCAGATGATTATTGCAATAGTTTTATGGAGGACGCAGAGAAGAAGGAACAGGAAGGCAATGGACTGGAAAGAGAAAACTTTGAGAAGGGAAGACATCCTGCAGGAGATGAACCATTAAATTTTTATTCACGAGATGCTACCAGAAATCAAGAGTCAGTGGGAAGTGATTCAACTTCTCCAAGCAGGGAAGATCTTGGAAATTTCGGAATGAAGGGGAATATCCTAAACAGTGACAGATTAAAGAACATTAAGTCTGTTAGGTCATCATCAGACATAGCTAGGAGCAATGGTCATCAGAAAGAAGTGAAGGAAAATGGTTTATTGGGAGATGGACAAAATATCGCAGGAACCTTCAAGATCAATGAAAGAAAAGATAATAAGGTTTACCTAAAGGATACCAGAAGTGCCATTGCAGACAGCAAAGTCCAACAGTTGGAACACAAGATAAAGATGCTTGAGACAGAGTTGAGAGAAGCTGCTGCTATCGAGGCTTCTCTTTACTCAGTAGTTGCTGAGCATGGAAGTTCTATGAGTAAGGTCCATGCTCCAGCACGGCGTCTTTCTAGGCTGTTTCTTCATGCTTGCAAAGAAAATTCCCAATCAAGGAGAGCTAGTGCAGCAAGAAGTGCTGTATCAGGATTAATTTTGGTAGCAAAAGCATGTGGAAATGATGTTCCAAGGTAGGTAAAATCACATTATACATTTCATTTCTCATTCATATAATTATTCTATAGTGTTACTTCTTGGACTTGGTCACAGTGGTGAAGTTTGAAAATTTCTTCAAAATTTCGGACTCCTTTTGTGGTTCACCTTAAAAGCATTCTTTAGGTTTGTAAGTTAAGTAAATGGGATATTGACTGTACAAGCACGAAGGTAAGTCCACTGATGGCTGATTTATATTCCTCACAAATGTAATATCTGTCACATTTATCCAACTACTGAATTAGGTGTTTTGGGTATAGGTCTCTCCGTTCATGCTACTGCACCTGCCATATATGTCCATTTACTGTTTATGGAAAATTCTTGAATTCGTTATGAGCACGTTTAATATTCCTGGTACTCTAATTACAGGTTGACATTTTGGTTGTCTAATTCTATTGTGCTGAGAGCAATTATAAGCCAAGCCACTGCGGGACTAGAGCAACCATTTGCTGCTGGTCAATCTATAGAGAGGAATAGCAGTCAAAGGGGGAATTATAAGATCACATCTCCACTAAAATGGAAGGAGTCTACTCCCAGCAAAAAGGATAATAAAAATGTTATGTGTGGAAATTTTGGTGACTGGGAGGACCCACATACACTGCCGGCTGCATTGGAAAAGGTTGAAGCTTGGATCTTCTCACGAATCATTGAATCTATCTGGTGGCAGGTTGTAATTTGATTCTTTTCCTCTATTTTTGAATTTCTGTGTAATATATCAAATAGCACCTTAAAAAGTGCTTTTGTAAGTTCTCAGCTGATTCTGTTTCCTGCTTTTATCCAGACTCTGACTCCACACATGCAGTCTGCTGAAAGAATGATAGATGGAGGCATTGGTTCTGGCTCAAAGAAAAACTTTGGAAGGACTTCTAGTTCAGGAGATCAAGAGCAAGTAAACTTTTCATTAGACCATTGGAAGAAGGCTTTCAAGGATGCCTGTGAAAGACTTTGTCCTGTTCGAGCTGGGGGGCATGAATGTGGCTGCCTGCCGTTGTTGGCTAGATTGGTAAATCCATATTCTGTTTAAATGTTATCATTTATTTCCTTTCAATGGTGAGGGAAATGAATGATATCTTAAATTGTATTACTTGTGATTGGTGTTCTTCTTGTGGTCATGGTATTTTTGTGTTTTGACATGCCAACAATTTAGCATTATAATAATCTTTCAATTGGATAATACTCAATTATGAATTTGAGAAGATTCTTACTAATTCTCTCTTACTGTGCAGTAACTCGTATTTTAGTAGACATTTCTTTTTAGTTCTTTCTGTATTTTTGTAATTGATTAACTGCTAAGTGGTCTAGTTATGTGTTCAACTTAAGGATTTTAAGTTTTCTATAATTTTTTACATTGCAATTTTTGTGTACGTATTGAAATAATGGAGGAATGAAAATAATAAAGTAAACTATCGTTTGCTCATTTATACACTTGATTATTTTATATCTGAGGTGAAATGGTCTGACTGTAGAGACTGCAATTGCACAGGATCTGTATATGCTCAGATTTTGCCATAAGTAAAGGCGATAACCTCGTTGTTGAGAAAAATATCTGTCTGTCACTGTGAAAAGAAATTCATTAATGCAGCAGAAGCATTTTCTACAATTTCATGGCAAACTTTTGTTTAAATTGATACATTTCCACAATATTTCCAGTGTTCACTAACTTCTAAGTTTATTCTTATGTTTTGGAGCTGAGAACTTTTAGGTTTAAAACTTTGACATTACAATTCTTTTCATGCTGTAACTAGATAATGGAGCAATGTGTGGCCAGATTAGATGTGGCTATGTTCAATGCCATTCTTCGTGAATCTGCTGATGAGATCCCAACTGATCCTGTATCTGACCCCATTAGTGATTCCAAGGTGCTCCCTGTTCCAGCTGGTAAATCAAGTTTTGGGGCTGGGGCACAGCTGAAAAATGCGGTGAGTGGTACAAATTTTAGTTTTAATGCTATATCATCAAACATCACGGTAGACATGCAGGGGTTTTCTAACTTGTTTGTTAAGATATCATTTCCATGTGACCGCTCTTTGATGTTTCTCTGTACCGCTGTTTGATCTTTATGCCCATTTTGTCCAATTCATGGGATTGATTTTTCTCGGGGTTGTAGTATGGGGTAATATATTGGTTTATTTTGCCAAATTTCATCTGACTGTTAAATATTGGGTTTCTTCTTGGGGTAAATTTGTTAATCCCATGTAAAAAATTTCAAAACCTGTGTGGATCAAATTTCTATTTTTGACCTTATGGGAATGTATCCTGGACTATGTGTTCAGTTTTTTTTTCCTTATTTGAATAAAAGAAAGATGATTCTAGCTCTTTTGTAATATGTCTAATTGACTTACTAAAATAAATGGGTATGCTCTCTAGAGTATGTACGAACTGAGTCTCACACACATATATTTTCCTCTACTTTTAAACCAATACAAAAATTATGAAGCATTTATCATTAATTCTTTCCTTTGGTACTGTGGATCTTAGATTGGAAACTGGTCTAGATGGCTGAGTGACCTATTTGGTATGGATGATGCCGATCCACTCGAAGATGAGAATGACCACGATGGTGACGATGAGAGACAAGACTCCTCTTTCAAGTCTTTCCATCTCCTCAATGCATTGAGTGATCTCATGATGCTTCCAAAGGACTTGCTGTTAAGTAGAAGCGTCAGAAAAGAGGTTAACAATGAGTTCCTTTTTAAGTGTGCATAGTCAGTACTTTGCTATCGTTATTCATCTTGCTGTATTTTATCTTTTTTGAAGGTATGCCCCACCTTTGGTGCTCCATTGATAAAGAGGGTTCTTGAAACTTTTGTCCCAGATGAGTTTTGCCCTGACCCAATTCCACATGTTGTTTTTGAAGCCCTCGACTCTGAGGTTAGTTCATTCTAAATAAATCATAAACATTTTGTCTTTTCAATTGCTCATCTTGTGAATTTATGAAAATTTAGAGAGATATTCATTACTGTTTACTTTACCAAAATTCTGATGTTTCAGTTATAAAATTTATTGGTTGCATCCAAGAATCTGCATTATAAATATGTAATCTTCTGGCTTTTTACTTGATTAGGATCTTGAAGCTGGGGAGGAATCTATCACCAACTTCCCATGTATTGCAGCTCCACCACTCTATACACCACCTTCAGCTGATTCCGTTGCCAGTATTATTGGAGATTATGGAAGCGAATCTCAGCTGAGAAGAAGTGGATCATCAATGCTTAGAAAATCATACACCAGCGATGACGAGCTGGATGAATTGAATTCTCCTTTGGCTTCAATCTTTATTGGCAGTTCCCGGTCTTCACTTGTTCCGACAAGGCCCAGCTGGATATCCAAGGGAAGTAATAATCAAAATGCTGTGAGGTATGAACTCCTCCGAGACATATGGATGAACAGCGGAGTAAATATATAAGAATAATCTAGTACATATGAATAATTCACTGTAAATCTGCAGTTCAATTTTGGTTTTCTATGTTTCTGTACAAAAAAGTGTTCATCACCGCGACAATGACTTGAATCTGTATCCCTAAAACTGGAGTATTGGTATGAATATGATGATCATTTAGCTATCAATGCATACCAATTTAATTTTCAGTGATTAAAAACCTGAGCATTTATCCCACAGCAGGACCAGTCGCTCAATTCAGTATGTAGAGGGAAAAGGAATGGACCAAAATTGCAAGGACAATGCATACTTTTATACAAGGGAAATTAGCAAGTGTGTGCAAATTTTAGGGACAATTATCTCATTTAGTGTTTAATATGTTTTTATAGTAAAATTATCCAACTTCATCAATTTTGGATGAAAATGCCCTTTTAACAACTTTCCTTCTCTCTTTTTCCTTTTCCCTTCTCACGATTTTCTCTCTATTTATTTGTTGGATTTACTTTTCAAAATCTAAAAACAAAAATTCTTTTTTAAATTATTTTTCAAAATAATTTGATGAAATTCACTTGAGTAATATATATGTAGAATGATGAGGATAAAATATGTAAGATTTTATTAGATGTTGGATAAAATATCAATTTTAGGTGGACGTATACCATGTATGTGTTACAGCACCCATCGCACCGTCATTTTGGTGTACGACGATTGTGCGATGGGTGTCGTCGCACACTCATCGCACTGTCATTGTTCTTTATTGCTATAAGTTGGTTTCAAGGGTAATTTTGTCCAATCAGTGTTTATTTGGTTATTTGGATAATAAAATATAATAATAACTACTTATACTATATACTATTATTTATTTTTTTAACTTACTTTTTATAATTTCCTTTCATAATATAATGGTATTATTCATACATGCTAGCATCTCTCAATTGCAAAATGACTGAAATTAAAAACAACAAAACAAAATTTTAATTCTCCATTATCATGCTTGCAATCTAGGGGAACTAATTAACAGTGTTGATGGTGGTTTTTTTACCATGAGTAAGGTTCAAATACCGAGGTGGGGCAGAATGAGTATTGCACTTAGCCAAAAATGAATAATAAAGACACAAGTGCCTGGAGATATAGCCGGAGTTTGATAGAAGGACCCGACCTATTGTACAGAAGAGTTCACTTAAAGGGCAAAGCGTGTTAGAAATGAAGGGAGTTATCATGCCGACCTGATCTAATGAAAGAATGTTGTATTAAGGGTTATCAGAGAATTTGTCGAACCCGGCCTGATGATGTCTATGTATACCGACCCGACCAGGTTGAGAAAGTTAGAGGGAGCTTTGACAAGTGTCATCTGCCTCGGGTGACTGACCAGAGGAATGAAGATGGGATCATATGCCAAACTATATTTAAGTCATATGACATATACCCTAAGTGAGGAAATGAGCTTCTCGAGGGATAGGTCCCATGACGTATGCCATATCTGGGAGTTTGGACTTCTAGAAGGCTAATGATGATAAAAGCTGATCAACAACTCTCAATGGAAGAAGACTTTCAGCTATTCATAGGACGAAACAGTGTCGGAGCAGTTGAGTCATAGACTGTCGCATCAACAAAGTGAGTAGCAGTGGTTAAGAGTTTATAATGATGGGTTTTTTGCTGACAGGGGTGGTTGGACTCAGTGACAGTACAACTGTTTGTTTAGTGGTTGGGGAAAAAGAGCATGGGGGCGATGATGGTCTGATGACGACGGGTGATGTCATGGGTGTTGGACAATTATGACGCATAGCATCACTATTTGTACAGAACATGGTGTTGTTGTACAAATTAACTATGTGACAAAGGAAATTGCTCTTTTATCATTTGTAATTGGATTACCTAGATATATGAATGATAAAAGTCCATATGATTAGTACCAGATTAATAAGATATGAGACAATATTAATCCATTAAGGTTTAATCATTAAATATCCCTAGTCGTAGTATTATCGAGACTGGACATCGATAATGCGGAATATGCTAGTATTACACTTGTGCGTGTTATGGAAGCGTAACAGCATAGTTCTCATATATTTGGGTATTGGATACTCATGCAAGTGTAATAAGAGGTTGTGTTTACCGATGGTACGGGAACAACTTCGCTCTGGATAGACCCATCGGAATCCCATTGGTAGTATGACTATGTATCTATGGGAATCCGAATCAGGGTAGGTGTATTTGGTCTTAACCTGAGACTTACTTCGCTAATACTTGCGACAATCAATATACTTTGGTTTTGGTCGTCCGGGACTTTAACAGGTTCTGTGTATGCCTCTTCTGGGTATACTGAGAATCGTAGTGTATTGGGTGTGATGTCAAGATGGAAGTATCACTCCAGTCATATGGAGATAATGATCACGTAGGACACGGAACTAGTACTCTTTAGTACTGCAGTCATCGAGATAATATGACTAGGTCATGATTATCCGATTATAGAGACTAGTTACCAGAGATCCGATATATGCTTCGTACGGGGCAGTCACAATTCCAGCCCCAGGCCTTGCATGTGACATCCGATACTGTATCGTTATACGCAATACTACGTATACTACGCCTGACACAGATTACATATTCCTTAAAAGAATATTTCTGGAGAATTGGGTAGGCACGATGCTTTGCTAGAAGCCAACCATGTCTCGTAAGTCGGTAAAAACGTGGTACCAGGTACGCACGTGCTCGGATAGTCCGACGACCGGATTTACTGCCAACATATCCGGAGATCTCATGGGTCGCTTCCCGAAGATTCACCGATGACGTATGACTCGCACAAAATTAATCTGGGATTAATTATGAGAGAGAGAAAATTAATCTAGGATTAATTACAGAGAATTTTATCTGGGATAAAATTCAATTAAAAGAGAGAGAGAACGATTAATTTGGAATTAATCGATAAAATAATATATTCGATATATTAAATGAAATTAGATTTCATAACAGAATTAAAATTGGATTTTAATTCGGGCGAACGAGTTAATTTAGAATTAATTCGCAATCGACTTTAATAGTAATTTTGCTAGGCATAATTATTTAAATTAAATTTGATTTAATTACGTCGCAACGGAAAATTCATTAATTTGGAATTAACGAACCCGACCCCGAAATATGTTTGCAGGCCCACTCGAATTTTGAATTAAAGTGGGGCCCGCATAAGTCACATCACTTAGTCTATCTCATCACATTTTGGTTGATGGAAGTAGTTGGATTTGATGGTAACTTGTTTCTTACACAAGTGTCAAGTTTGATTGACTTTTACCAATATTTGATTTTGGTATATCATTTGATTTTTGGAAAATCAAAACACATTTATACAAAATCACTCTCTCTCTCCCAACTCCTCACTTGGGCGTGAATTGCCTTTCTTCCTCTATTCTCTTGGCTTGGCCGAGAGTCACACAAAGGAAATGGGAATTTTTGTTGCAAAAATTCTCCATTGCTAGCACATCAAAGGAGTCATACAAAGGTGTTAAGGACACTAACCATTGAGTTTGGAATTCAAGAACAAGCTTGGAAGCTCAACATACAATTCAAAGAAAGCTTGGAGCAACTTCCATGGAGGCAAAATTTTGTTATCTCCTACATCCACTCAACCGATCAAAGTAAGTATTTTCCGCTATTTTACTTTGCGTATTCACATGATTTAATGCTTAATTGATCCTAGGTTGTTCTTAGAGAACCCAACAATGGTATCATGAGCCTAAATTAAGCATGAAATAATTTAGGGTTCTTAATCTTGAATTTAGGTATTTTTGATTTGAGCATGATTTGATCAAATTAACATTGGATGTTAATTGGGCTTTGAGACCCATTAAGATTAGATTTGGAATCTAAGTCATAAAGGCACATCAAAAGTGTAATGATTTAATTTGGAATTAAATAAAGAATTAGTATTGAATACAAATTAAATTGGATTTAATATTGTAGTTTGATATAATTCAAGAATTCGTACTTTGAGAACTTATTCTTAAACGAGTTGGACTCGCGCAAATCAAATCGTTGTTTGAACATTGAATGGTCATTAATTAAAGATTAATTAATTGGATTAGATTGATTGATAACATGCTTTGTGTGAATACATGGATGTAATGTATGAATAATGTATATCAGATTGATATTAGATGGGTGAGGGCAATTTTGGAAATTGTTGTAATAAATTTAGAATTTATTAAATTGGACATGCGTGTCCAGCCTTTATCTCTCGATTTTTTGTAATTCTCTTCTCACCTATTCCCCTCAATTTAAATGAGGTTTCTTTAGAAGTGTTATGTAATTGGGTAGAAGTTAGAATAATGCTAGCCAGGGAGAGGAAAGAGAGAGATTTGTTCTAGGAACAAATTGTATTATATATCCATCCGCATATCATTATTAATTTTATCGCGCCTTATTATGCTTTTAGAATGCATGCTTAAGGGTGTATGATGAGACCTAATCAAAGATAATTAATTGGTTTCCAATTACGTGAAAACCCCTCAACAAATATTAAGCGTTTTCCTTCAATTGAATGATTCATTCTCAAGATCCAAGATTGGCACTGGTTTATTGGCCAAAGTCAAGACCTTTGTCCATCACAGATGTGTTTGAATCATGAAGGCTTTGTTCCATATCGTATGTCTTGTCCAAGTTGTGATTTGTTGGCCAAAGTCAAGATCACTTCTTATCCATCGACATCGATTATGAAGCTTTCCAAAGTCAATGAGTCACGCTTAACTAGAATCACTAAGTTTGTTGAGCCAAAGCCAATGCTTAGTTGATTTAGAGGAAAAAAAGTTAGGGAATATATTGGATATATTGGCATATATTAGATATATGTTTCGGACTTGGAAGTCCACCTACTGGATCTAGGAATTAGATGTGATCTAATTGATCTTAGAGATCTACCTAGTTAAATATCATACAGCTTGTTGGCCAAAGTCAAGGTTGTGTGTTATTTAACGGGATCCTAGCCCACTAGGAAACTAGGTTTCCCGAGTACTCAACAGAGGGTTAGAGGCTCGCCGAAAAATAGTGGGAGGCAAGTATTAAATTTGCAATTTCGTTTAGATACTTGCCAATACGCGCTCATTTCATTTTTCGTCATTAATTTATAAATATATTAGTTGGACTAATATTTAATTGTTGTTTTAATTTAACAGTTGGACTGTATTCAAACTACTTCATTATAGTTGATCATATAATTGGATTATAGTAATCAATATATTTGAATTTAACCAATCAAATAATAGTTGATTATATAGTTAGACTATAGTAATCATTATATTTGATTATACCCGAAATCGTTGATTTGATAGTTGGACTATTGGAATCAAGATAACTGAAAGATTAGGTTTTAAAACATAATCATGGGTGAAAATGTCTTTAAGCGGTTTCAATTTTCAGATTGGGAATAAAACCTCAGGATAGTCCTGTAAACTGAGAAGTTATTCTATTTGATAGAGAAACATCTCGGGCCTGAGCCCGGAGTTGAGCAAATAATGGAGCATGAGTTTTGGAAGACTCATGGTGATGAAAAATTTAGTGCTCAATCCGTTATGCTTACCGCAATGACACTTTAATTTTGTCGTCAAAAACTAAGGATTAGATCCTTATACCATGATGATTGAAATTAAGGGATCTTCATAGATCTATTCTTAGATCTTAGAAGTACAAATTACAAAAGAAGCTCTTTCGCTCGCGTATGTCAGAGGGTACATCTGACGAGCACTAGGTGTCGCAGATGATTGCTGACGTCGATCAGCTAGGTTAGCTGGGCATTATCTACGTGGCCGAGACTACCAAAGATTTGATCTTATAGTCTCTACCCGAATGCTGGGGCAGGTTCATTATGAACCAAGAGAAAACTCTTGGAGAGTTGATGGCTATGCTCAAGGAGGCAGAGCCAGAGCTTCTAAAATGGGCAAAGGCAAAATTGTCACAGTCTTCTAGGAAGACAAATGACATAATGTCTGCCTAAACTGTGGCAAACAGAGTCACTGGAAGCGTGACTGCCGTATGGACAAGGCAGACATGAAGGAAGTGAAGGCGGGGCAAGGCTCCGGCTTCAAGTATGTTTGTCATAAACATGTTCACTATTAGTTTCAAAATTGGATTTTTGATACTAGATGTGGTACATAAATATGTACTGATGTGCAGAATCTGCTGATGAGCAGGATACTGACTTCAGATGAGATCCACCTACGAGTCGGAAACGGGATGAGAGTCACTGTTTTAACCGTAGAAACCTAAGTTTTGGATCTGCCATTGGGGCATGTACTTAAATTAGGAAATTGTTATAATGTACCTAGTTTGACTAGAAACATTATCTCTATATCTAGTATAACTCGTTGCAGGTATACCTTTATATTCTAGAACACAATGTGTTTTGTTTATAAAGATGATATCGAGATAACCAAATTAGATGTGAATAACAGTATTTATATTTAGAATATAAATGAATCTCATAGATATGACATGACAAACAAATAACTCAACATGAATTAATCAGATGAGACTTATATATGACATTGTTGTCTGGGACACATTAACAAGACTCGTATATCCACACTTTCGAAGAGTGGATACTAGGACGGATTTGATTCTAATTCAAATAATGTCTACGAATCTAGTTTATTAGGCAAAGTGCCTAAAACACCTTTTACTTGGTAAAAGTACAAGTGCCACCGATCTGTTAGCCCTTGTTCATAGTGACGTAAGTGGGCCCATATCTAGCTAGGCTAGAGGTGGATATGAATACTTCGCAACCTTTATGGATGTGGCATTGCGTTATGGTTATGTGTTTCTTTTGAAACATAAATCGGAAAATTTTGATAAATTCAAAGAGTTTCGACACGAAGTAGACAAACAGACCGGCTAAAGTATTAAAACATCACGATTGGACCATGGTGGAAATACTTAAGCAATAAGTTTCTCGATTATTTGAAAGAGTATAGTATTCTTTCACAGTAGACTCCTCCCGGAACACCTCAATTTGACGGTGTGTCCGAACAGAGAAACCAAACTTTGTTGGACATAGTTAGGTTAATGATTAGTCGCTCTGAGCTACCAATTTCATTCACGGGATACACATTAAACAGTGCAATACTTATTTTGAATAAGTTCCATGATAATCTGTTAGACAGACTTCATATTAGATATGATCAGGAAAGAAACTGGGTTTTCTCATTCCTGAAGATTTGGGAATGCTGGGCATATGTTTGGATGACACCAAACTAGAACCCAAATCGGATAAGTGCCTATTTGTAGGTTATCCTAGGGAAACCAGAGTATAGTACTTATACAACTCACAAGAGAACAATGTAATTGTTGCTCTCCATACGGTTTTCCTAAGAGGAATACCTATATGCAGTGGTAAGTGGGAGGAAAGTACAACTCGATGAAAATCAGAGTAATACTATTCCAGGCACCGAGTCCTCACAGAACACAAACAGTTCATCAGTGATGAAATTGTATCACAAACTTCGAATACACAAGAACCGCGTAAGTCTGAGAGAGTCAGAAAACAACCTGGGAGGTATGGGTTACTGATCTCACCTCATGAAAATGTTAATTTTATTGAGGAAGACAAACCGACTACGTATGAGGAAGTGATACAAGGTATTGACTCCTATTATGGAAAAGTGTCATGAAGTCCAAAATAGATTCCATGTATATCAACCAAGTTTGGACACTGGTTGATGTACCGGAAGACATTGTGCCTATTGGTACTAAATGAGTCTTCAAGGAAGACATACATGGATGGCAACATACAAACGTACAAAGCTAGGCTTGTGGCGAAATGGTATCGTCATCAGCATGGTGTCGATTACGATGAAACCTTTTATCCGTTGCCATGATTAAATCCATTTGGATAATGCTTGCTAATGCTGCATGTTTCATTTATGAAATATGGAAGCTGAACGTCAAAATCGCTTTCCTTAAACGGAAACCTTTTGGAGGATGTTTATAAACAATCTGACAGTTTTATTGTACCAAAACATGCAAACAAGGTTTGCAAGTTAATTCAATCCATTTAGGGATTGAAGCAAGCATTGCATTCTTGGAACTAACGTTTTGATAAGATCATAATGGTATATGATTTAATACAAAACGTGGATAATTCTTGTGTATATAAGAAGGTTAGTGGGAGCGCACTGACAATGATTGTCCTATATAATGATGACATATCATTTCTTGAAAATGACATTCCCATAATACAATCGGTGAAAGCTTGGCTTTCATGAAAATTCTCCATAGACTACTTGGGAGAGACAACCTTTATTCTATGAATAAGGATCTACTGAGATTGATCTAAATATTGTTGGCACTCTCTGAGAACTCGTACATTGAAAGATATGTATACGACCTGGTGTCTCATATGCTTTGAGCATATGGAGTCACAATCAGGCCAATCCAAGTGATAGTCACTGGATTGATGATAAGAATATCCTTAAGTATCTTAGATGAACTAAGGATGCTTTCTTAAGCTATGGATAATGAGAACTTGAAGTGACTGGGTTCACTGCTGTAAGTTTCCTAACCGACAAAAATGACTGTAGGTCGTAATAAGGGTACTATATAGTTTGAATAACGGAACAGTGAGCTGAAAATCTTCCAAGCAAGATACTGTTGCCGAATAAACAACAAAAGCGGAATATTGCTGTTAGCGACTGAGCTAGACTACAACACAGGCTAAAGAATTAATGGTCTCATCAACGATCCAAGTATGTACTTCAACTGTTTCATCTGATTCGTCGGATCATACATCGTGGCGATGTGATGATCGAATAAATCGCATCAGATGATAACCTTTCAAATCCGCTGACGAAAGCTGTTTCTCAGCAAAAGTTTGAGCGACCCGTACATAGTTCATGTGTAGGACACTTGAGTGATTGGCTATGGGCCAAGTGGGAGATTGTTGGAAAATTATGACCCATAGCATCACTATTTGTACAGAACATGGTGTTGTTGTACAAATTAACTATGTGACAAAGGAAATTGCTCTTTTATCATTTGTAATTGGATTACCTAGATATATGAATGATAAAAGTCCATATGATTAGTATTGGATTAATAAGATATGAGACAATATTAATCCACTAAGGTTTAATCATTAAATATCCCTAGTCGTAGTATTACCGAGACTGGACATCGATAATGCAGATTATGCTAGTATTACACTTGTGCGTGTTATGGAATCGTAACAGTATAGTTCTCATATATTTGGGTATTGGATACTCATGCAAGTGTAATAAGAGGTTGTGTTTACCGATGGTACGGGAACAGCTTCGCTCTCGATAGACCCCTCAGAATCCCATTGGTAGTATGACTATGTGTCTATGGGAATCCGAATCAGGGTAGGTGTATTTGGTCTTAACCTGAGACTTACATCGCTAATACTTGCGACAATCAACATACTTTGGTTTTGGTCGTCCGGGATTTTAACAGGTTCTGTGTACGCCTCTTCTGGGTATACCGAGAATCGTAGTGTATTGGGTGTGATGTCAAGATGGAAGTATCACTCCAGTCATATGGAGATGATGATCACGTAGGATACGTAACTAGTACTCTTTAGTACTGCAGTCATCGGGATAATATGACTAGGTCATGATTATCCGATTATAGAGACTAGTTACCAGAGATCCGATATATGCTTCGTACGGGGCAGACACAATTCCAGCCCCAGGCCTTGCATGTGACATCCGATACTGGATCGTTATACGCAATACTACGTATACTACGCCTGTCACAAATTACATATTCCTTAAAAGAATATTTCTGGAGAATTGGGTAGGCACGGTGCTTTGCTAGAAGCCAACCATGTCTTGTAAATCGGTAAAAATGTGGTACCAGGTATGCATGTGCTCGGATAGTCCGACGACCGGATTTACTGCCAACATATCCGGAGATCTCATGGGTCGCTTCCCGAAGATTCACCGATGACGTATGACTCGCACAAAATTAATCTGGGATTAATTATGAGAGAGAGAAAATTAATCTAGGATTAATTACAGAGAATTTTATCTGGGATAAAATTCAATTAAAAGAGAGAGAACGATTAATTTGGAATTAATCGATAAAATAATATATTCGATATATTAAATGAAATTATATTTCATAACAGAATTAAAATTGGATTTTAATTCTGGCGAACGAGTTAATTTAGAATTAATTCGCAAGCGACTTTAATAGTAATTTTGCTAGGCATAATTATTTAAATTAAATTTGATTTAATTACGTCGCAATGGAAAATTCGTTAATTCGGAATTAACGAACCTGAGCCCGGAATGTGTTTGCGGGCCCACTCGGATTTTGAATTAAAGTGGGGCCCTCACCAGTCACATCACCTAGTCTATCTCATCACCTTTTGGTTGATGGAAGTAGTTGGATTTGATGGTAACTTGTTTCTTACACAAGTGTTAAGTTTGATTGACTTTTACCAAATATTTGATTTTGGTATATCATTTGATTTTTGGAAAATCAAAACACATTTACACAAAATCACTCTCTCTCCCAACTCCTCACTTGGCCGTGAATTGCCTTTCTTCCTATTTTCTCTTGGCTTGGCCGAGAGTCACACAAAGGAAATGGGAATTTTTGTTGCAAAAATTCTCCATTGCTAGCACATCAAAGGAGTCATACAAAGGTGTTAGAGACACTAACCCTTGAGTTTGGAATTCAAGAACAAGCTTGGAAGCTCAACATACAATTCAAAGAAAGCTTGGAGCAACTTCCATGGAGGCAAAATTTTGTTATCTCCTACATCCACTCAACCGATCAAAGTAAGTATTTTCCACTACTTTACTTTGCGTATTCACATGATTTAATGCTTAATTGACCCTAGGTTGTTCTTAGAGAACCCAACATGGGTTGATAGAATAGTGGATTTGGGAGCCTATATAAAGGGGTTGAAGTCTCAGATTCAAGGGTTAGTGAATCTTACATCTCACCACTTTGAGAGAAGCTGAGAGTTGAAGAGTTAGTAATAGGGAGTGAGAAAGCAGGTCAACACCCAACCACTTGAGAGATTTGTACCAGACTTGTTGTAAAACCCGATGTACTTATTTTTGTATTCTTGTACTTTCCTCCTCTATGATGAGTGGTAAATGTATTAATATTTCTCACTAATTTGACCTAATATTTTGAATAGATTCTTGAGTTTTATGAATATTTTGATGTGTTTTGTGTTATTTTGTAGATAAATAAAGTTTTAGGACTATCTGGAGGTGATTTCGGGCCAAAACAGTGAAAAACAGACAAACGGGTAATTTGGTAATTTTGCGCGTCGCGACGCGCAAGCCTTCGGCGTCGCGACACCTAACATGCGCCATGAGTTGCTAACGTGCGCCAGAGGACACGTGTCAAAATCTGAAAAGTTTGACTTGCTAACGTGCACCGTGCGACGTGTCAACATCACAGCCGATCTGCTAACGTGCGCCGTGCCACGTGTCATCATCATATGGTGCCGAAAATCACTTTCGCCACGTGTTGCCACGTGTCAGCCACGTCATCGTCCACATCAGCAGTAGACCGAGTCAACTCACCACGTCAGCCTCAGCCAATCACAGCTTGCCACGTGTCGCAATCCTACGGTGCCGATAATCACTTTCGCCATGTGTTGCCACGTCATCACCACGTCAGCACAATTATTGAGTCAATTATCCACATCGCCACGTCATCGGATAAGAATCTGAAGTAGCCAACCAGAGCGTGACACGTGGCACGTCACGACGTGAAGCGCGGGTCACGACGCACACACCTTATCGAGGGCTATAAATTCAGTTTGAGGTTTCAGTTTCAGATGTACCTTCCTCTCTGAATTCTCTGATGTAAATAAGGAGTTTTATATCTAGTTTCTTTTAATTTTAGTTTTGTAATTAATTTTAATTACGTTCTGTAATAATAATTTACTTTATTTACTTTTTCAGTTTTTACTATTCAACATGAGGAGGTAACTTCCCATTGCTAGGGTGAAAGGTAAAACTTTTATTTCTGCTATTTAGATTAATCTCCATAATTATAATATATTCACTATTTAAAATTTGACTTAACAAGGATACCGCTATATTGGCCGGTTGGTAATATATATTAAATTGGTTTTAATTTGACTAAGCATGGATACCGCCTGGTTGGTCGGTTGGTAATTTCTGCCTATATGGCTGGTTTATGGACTTAATTTGACTTAATCAGGTTACCGCCTATATGGCTGGTTGGTAATATCACACAAGTTAATATATTATATTAAGGGAGATATCTAAAATAATAATGATAAAAGTAGATCCTCTAGCCCTATCATTTTCTTTTATTGTGATTTTCTTTATTTAATTTTCAGCATTTTATTTTATGTTTTTTACTTTTAAGTTTTTACTAGCCCTAGTTATGTGTCGTAACTAAGTTAGTTATCTAGGGTTGTGATGAATTCTAATATCACCGGTTTATAAGGGGTTATTTTATAGTTTGGGTAATTTAAAGGTTTACTTATTAAGTCTTAAGCTTAATGCGTCTTGTTAATTGGCCACTAATAAGATTTATCTGGTAAATCTAAAATAAACTTGACAAAGGAATTTTAGGTTTCAGCCTTAGACTTAATAACCCACAATCTTCCTTGATGATAGATAACCCTTTGATAGATTTCCTTAAGGGATAGACATATACCTGTCGGGCGGGGGTAGCCATAATTGGAACTTAAACTTAATGAATCCAGGTAATTTGGTTGACATAGACATATGGTTCAATTGGGTTAAACTGGGTATTTACGTCTGACCATCGACATAGGCTTTCGCATAATTTTGTGTTCCAGGTTAGTAAACCAATATATTACGCAAAAATGAAATAACCACTTCATCTTTAAAATGATATTGGAAGAAATCACAATCCTGGATAGTTTTATAAATTTGAATTTTCCTCAACCTACTTTTGCGCAATTTTATTTACTTATTTTTAAATTTAAAATAATCACCATTCCCAATCAATCAATCAACCTATTAGATACTAGTAATCATTTGATCTCATAAAATTAATAGATTAGGTATTAAGTCTTCGTGGGATTGATAATTTTTTATACTACTTGAACGATACGTGCGTTTGCGTTATACGCGTGTGATTACGCACCGGTCAAGTTTTTGGCGCCGTTGCCGGGGACTTATTTATCTTTCACTATTAGTTTTGAGGTTAGATACCTTTACTTGTATCTAATTTCTTTTTACTTATTGTTTTTGTTTTCTTGTGTTTCAGGTTCTCAGAAACTACATGAGATGAACCAGAAGCTTTGAACTCCGACTGTTTGACCCGGAAATTGAAAGAACCATCAGACAATTGAGAAGGGAAAGGCGTGAAGGCCAAAAAGCTTTAGTCAACATGGAACCTGAACCTTTGGAAGTTGCACCACCATTCCGGTGGTTGACGGCTTCATTTCCTGTATTGTACTTCCTCCTTTACCAGTAAATGCGTGTGACATCAAAACATGCATTCAGATGATTCAGCAGTCAGTGCGGTTTGGGGGGAAAACAACTGAAGATCCTAATACCCACATCAGCAACTTCCTGGAAGTTTGCGGCACTTTCAATTACAACCGAGAAGCTGAAGAAGCAATGAGACTGCGTGTCTTTCCATACTCCTTGAAAGACAGAGCTAAAGCTTGGCTACATTCACTACAAGTAGGTTCCATCACAACTTGGAACACTTTAACCACCAAATTTCTTGCAAAGTACTTTCCACCAGCCAGAACTGGAAAACTGAGGAATGACATCACATCCTTTGTACAACAAGACTCGGAAACTCTATACGAAGCTTGGGAAAGGTACAAATATTTGCTCCGGAAATATCATCACCATGAGATTCCAAAATGGCTTCAAGTCCAATTTTTCTATAATGGACTTTCTGGACTGATTAGAACCACAATCAATGATGCTCCTGGAGGAGCTTTAATGGAAAAAAGGAGAAGATCAAACCTGAGACCTAATCGAAGAAATGGAAAACAACAATTCCTTGTGGCCAACAGAAAGGAGCATGATCCAAAGAATTGCAGGAATTTATGAAGTTGGAGCCAATACAGCAGTCAACGCCAAGCTGGATCAGATATGTAAATTCATGGAGACTCTCAGCACTCAAAGCAACATTGGAGCCACAAGTTCACCATATGGAGGAGCACCAGAACCAAACCAACTTGAAGAGACGGTGAATTATGTCAATAATTTCAACAAACAGGGGAACAATCCATATTCCAACACTTACAACCCAGGGTGGAGGAATCATCCTAAATTTTCATGGAGCAACAATTCAGGGCAAAAGAACTATCCACCACCAGGATTCCAACAGCAAAGCCAGGATTTTGAAAAAAGAACCAGAAATGAAAGAATGGATTACAAATATGTTCAAAAAGCAACAAGCAGCATATGATGCTATGTTTCAAAGCCAATCTGCTTCCATCAAAGCATTGGAGAATCAAATTGGACAACTTGCCAATGCTCAGAGTTACAGACCGCCAGAGAATCTTCATAGCAACACAGAACCAAATCCAAGGAACATATGGAAGGAGCAGTGTCATGCCATCATGTTAAAAAGTGGTACTGAAATCAACAAAGATGTTGGAGCCAAAACAACTGCTGAGGAAGTTCCAAAAGAAACAAAACAATAGATGGAGGGAAAAGAAGCAAATGAAAAAGAACAGATCACTCCACCTCCATCTTTTCCTCAGCGTCTTCAGAAAAACAAACTGGACAAGCAGTTTGCTCGTTTCCTGGAGGTGTTCAAAAAGCTGCACATCAACATTCCATTTGCAGAAGCCTTGGAACAAATGCCCAGCTATGTAAAATTCATGAAAAACATTCTTTCACGAAAACGAAGATTGGGAGATTACAAGATAGTAGCATTGACAGAAGAATACATCGCCATCATTCAGAGGAAGCTTCCCCCAAAGTTGAAAGATCCTGGTAGTTTCACCATTCCTTGCATCATAGGAGAACATAACTTTGGTAGGGCTTTATGTGATTTAGGTGCAATTGTTAACTTGATGCCTTTTTCTATTTTCAGGAAACTGCAGATTGGAGAAACAATGCCCACTTCAGTCTCTCTGCAACTTGCTGATAGAACACTAGTATTTCCGAGAGGTGTAATTGAAGATGTGCTGGTCAAAGTTGACAAATTCATTTTCCCAGCAGATTTTATTGTCCTCGATATGGAGGAAGATGAAGATGTGCCGATAATACTCGGAAGACCATTCTTGGCTACAGGTCGAACCATTATTGATGTATAGAAAAGATAACTAACCATGAGGGTACATGACCAAGAAGTAACATTCAATGTTTTCAAGGCCATGAATTTCACAGATGATGAAAAGAATGAGGAATGTTTCAGACTTGATGTGATATATAGTACCATTCGGAACTCCAATGCAATGCAAAGTTCTACTGAAAAACTTAAAACATGTCAATTACCTGTGGAGCCTGAAGATAAAGCATCTTTTGCACTGAAAAAGCCAATTCTTGCACTACAAACAACAGAAGAGAAAAATTTCGACCAGCTCAACGAATTGGAGAAATTTCATAATCAGCCTTTTGAGGGTGCCAAATTGTACAAAGAAAAGGCCAAGAAGAGACATGATGAGAAGTTAGTGCACATAAAACTGGAACCAGGGCAGAAGGTACTGTTAAACAAATCAAGGGTGAAATTCTTCCCATGGAAGCCAAAGTCACGGTGGTCAGGTCCATTCCTAATCACCAAGGTTTTATCAGATAGAGCCGTTGAGATACATGATCCTGACTCCAACAGAACATTCAAGGTTAAAAACAAACGTGTCAAGCACTATTGGGGAGAATCATTTAAGCGACAAAAAGAAAGTGTCATACTTTCAGATCCAGCATAACGTTCAGGCACTCATGTCTAGCTGACGACTTTAAACTTAGCGCTAGCTGAGAGGCAACCCATGCAATTTTTGTATATATTGTGATTTGGTGTAATTTCATTTTGTGTGTTTAGTTTTTGCAGGTTAAGTCATTTCAGGATGAAAGAAGTTCTCGCAAATCTTCACAAGTAATTTCCTTATCTCCCTCAAAAATCTCTGATGAAAGTCTACAAAGCTCGCTTGGAACGGATGAGGTTACTGATGATCGAAGGTATTCCTACTGACATTCGTTGGATCATTGAAGCACTGGTCCGATTGACAGGTGAGTCTTCTGACTCTTTTATTTCACATCTGCCTGGTTTAGGAAGGAGCACCTATGCTAAAAAGAGAAGAGCCAAAAGAATGTGTGTTTTTTATAAATGTGCTCGTATGATTTGTGATACTCGTTGTCGTTCTTTAGGAATGGTGTCTGATAACCGCGAATATAAGATTAATTTCATTAGGGATGGCTTGAGTAAGGAGTCTTTGGATGATATATCTAAAACTCTTGAGACGCATCCCAGTGGATATGTGTATCACGAAATTCATGTGTTATATGCATAATTTCAAAGAGAAAGACAACAGTTAAGTCTTAGGAATCTGACTTAAAAAGACCATTTTTGCCAATTTATAAGAAAATTGGATGGGAAGCTTGTCCCTGACGCA
The DNA here is from genome assembly GCA_019454045.1 of Zanthoxylum bungeanum. NCBI lineage: Eukaryota > Viridiplantae > Streptophyta > Magnoliopsida > Sapindales > Rutaceae > Zanthoxylum > Zanthoxylum bungeanum. Next base: position 51,333 of record SKCR01055214.1, on the reverse strand, counting down.
TAGACATCAATTAAGCCGTAAATATTTGTAGATATTATATCTCTTTGTCTTTTCCTAATAATTATAATTTATTTTGTTGTTTTCTTTTATTTTCTCTGACAGGATCCAAACCTTTTTGACTATCACGATTTATTTTACTGTTAACTAATAATTATCATTTGGCAGGTACTAGTGCTATTATTTTACTCACCCTTTTCAGGTGTTATAAATTCAACTAATCATTGCACTTTTGAAGACATCTAGAGTAAAACATGGAAGCCACTTCAAGAAGACGAGTTGAAAACATCTGTGTGTTTTGCGGTACTAGTGTTGGTGTTAAGCCACAATACGTAGAAGCAGCACAAGAATTGGGTCGAGTCTCAACTGCAAGGAGTATGCACTTAGTATATGATGAGCGGAAAATATATCAATATTTACCGCCCCTTTAACTTAATATTTTGTTTAGTTTCTCGGGTTTGATGAATGTTTTGATGTGTTTTAGTTTATTTTGCAGATAAAATATATCGGGTCTCAATGAAATCATTTAGGATGAAATATGGGTCAAATAATGGCAATTATTGGACTTGATATTTTAATTTTGGAGATTGGAAACTTGAAAGGGCGTTTTGACGAAGTGCAGTTTTGGAAATTCCAGTTTTGCGCATCTGTCGTATTTTTGGCATAACTTTTTACTCAGATATCGGATTGAGCTGATTCAAGTTCCAGATTAAAGAAGACTCAAAGATCTACAACTGTGAAAGAAAAAATAATTTCTAATTCTGAAGATTTCATGCCCGATATTGATGAACCATCCAGAAGTGTGTAGTGTGTTATTATTAAAGTCACTTTCAATCATTTTCAAAGCAAAAAATAAATTAATAAATAAATAATAAAAATTATCAAATCATCACCAAACATGATAAGAGATTAGTGGAGCAATTAATAATGGATTTGGTGGAGCAATTAGTGGAGCAATTAGTGGAGCAATTAATAATTGATTTGGTGGATGATTTGATGGAGGCAAAATTTTGCCTATAAATACCAAGCCATTTCATTTGTAAAATTCATACTTTCTTCTAAGGAATTCCTTAAGAATACTAAGAAGATTGTATCTTGTTTGTTTATTTACAGCTTTCAGTAATTAATTTTCGTTTTCGCACTTTCTTTTCTTACTTTTCAGTTTTTACTTTCCGCAATTTACTTTTACGCACAGTACATTTCTTTCTTTAATTTTCAGTTTTTACTTTTCAGTAATTACTTTCAGCAATTTACTTTTCAGCAATTTACTTTCAGCAATTTACTTTCAGTAATTTACTTTCAGCATTAATTTTCAGTATTTAATTTCAGCATTTACTTTCAGCATTTACTTTTCAGTATTTAATTTTCAGTATTTTACTTTATGTCTTTTATTTTATTTAAGTTTTTTTTACTACCCGTAAATATGTGTCGTAACTAAGCCAGTTATCTGGGGTTGTGATGAAATCCAATATCACCGGTTATAAGGGGTTAGATTATAGCTTGGGTAATATAAAGATTTATTTATTGAGTCTTAATCTTAATGCTTTTTCATTAACTGGCCATTAATAAAATTGAATTGGGAAACTTAAAATGAACTAGACATAGGGATTTTAAGTTTAAGACCTTAGACTCAATAGCCCACGATCTTCCTTGAGGATAGATAACCCTTTAATAGATTTCCTTACAGGATAGGAATATACCTGTCGGGCGGGGGGGTAGCCATAATTGGGACTTAAACTTAATGAATCCAGATAATTTGGTTGACATAGACATATGGTTCAATTGGGTTAAACTGGGTATTTATGTCTGACCATCGACAGAGGCTTACACATAATTTAGTGTTCCAGGTTAATAAATCAATATATTACCCAACTTTAAGATAGCCACTTCATCTTTAAAATGATATTGGAAGAAATCACAACCCTAGATAGTTTTTAATATTGAATTTTCTTAAAACCTATTTTCGACAAATTTGTTTACTTGCTTTAAAATTTAGAATCGTCACCATTTCAAATCAATCAATCAACTTGTTAGATATTAGTAATCATTTGACCTCATAAAATTAATAGTTTTGATATTAAGTCCTCGTGGGATCGATATTTTTATACTACTTGAACGATACGTGCGCTTGCGTTATACGTGTGTGTTTACGCCGGTCAGTTTTTGGCGCCGTTGCAGGGACTTATTATCTTTACTATTAGTTTTTGAGGGTTAGATACCGTTTACTTGTATCTAATTTCTTTTACTTATTGGTTGTTTTCTGGTTTTCAGTTCTCAGAAATTACATGAGACGAATAGAAGCTTTGAACTCCGACGCTTTGACCCGAAATTGAAAGAACCATCAGACAGTTGAGAAGGGAAGGCGAGAAGGCCAAGAAACTTTAGTCAACATGGAACCTGAACCTTTGGATCGTTGCACCACCAATTCCCATTCGAGACAGAACCATTCCGGGGTTGAGAGACTCATTTCCTGTATTGTACTTCCTCCCTTACCAGCAAATGCGTGTGACATCAAACATGCATTCAGATGAAGATCCGAATTCCCACATCAGCAACTCCTGGAAGTTTGCGGCACTTTTAATTACACCGAGAAGCTGAAGAGCAATGGACTGCGTGTTTTTTCCATATTCCTTGAAGGACAGCTAAAGCTTGGCTACGTCACTACCACAGGTTCCATCGTATAACTTGGAACACTTTAGCTACCAAATTTTTGCAAAGTACTTTCCACCACCAGAAACCCGAAAGCTGAGGAATGACATCACATCCTTGTACAACAAGATTCAGAAACTCTCTACGGAAGCTTGGGAAAGGTACAAAGATTTACTCCGGAAAGTCCCCCACCATGAGATTCCAAATGGCTTCAAGTCCAACATTCTATATGACTTTCTGGAAATAATGAAACCACAATTGATGCTGCTGCTGGAGGAGCTTTAATGCAAAAAAGAAGATCAAGCCTGTTGAACTAATCGAAGAAATGGCCAACAAAAATTCCTTGTGGCCAACTGAAAAGGAGCATGATCCAAAGAATTGCAGGAATTTATGAAAGTGGAGCTAATACAGCAGTCAACACCAAGTTAGATCAAATATGCAAATTCATGGAGACTCTTACCACTGGATCCACAAGTTCCACCATATGGAGAGCACCAGAACCAAACCACATGAAGAGACGGTGGAATTATGTCAACAATTTCAATAGACATGGGACAATCCATATTCCAACACCTACAATCCAGGGTGGAGGAATCATCCTAATTTTTCATGGAGCAACAACTCAGGGCAAAAGAACAATCCACCACCTGGATTCCAACAGAAACTATCCACCACCTGGATTCCACAACAGAACAAAGGCCAAGAACAGATAAATGAACCAGAATAACAGAAGTGCTGAATCAGTTAAAAAATACGATGCTATGTTTCAGAGCCAATCAGCTTCCATCAAAGCACTGGAGAATCAAATCGGACAACTGGCAATGCTCAGAGTTACAGACCGCCAGGTACCCTTCCCAGCAACACAGAGCCAAATCCAAGAAACATGGGGAAGGAACAATGTCATGCCATCATGTTAAAGAGCTGTACTGAAATCAACAAAGATGTTGGAGTCAATTCAACTGCTGAGGAAGTTCCAAAAGAAACAAAGCAACAAATGGAGGAAAAGAAGCAAAGGAAAAAGAACAGATCACTCCACCTCCACCTTTTCCTCACGTCTTCAGAAGAATAAAATTGGACAAGCAATTTTCCCGATTCCTGGAAATATTCAAAAGCTGCATATCAACATTCCATTTGCAGAAGCGTTGGAACAAATGCCCACCTATGCCAAAATTCATGAAATAGATTCTTTCACGAAAGCGGAGATTGGGATTACGAGACAGTAGCATTAACAGAAGAATGCAGTGCTATCATTCAGAGGAAACTTCCCCCGAAGTTGAAAAATCCTGGCAGTTTCACTGTTCCTTGCGTCATAGGAGAACATAACTTTGGTAAGGCTTTATGTGATTTAGGTGCTAGTGTTAACTTGATGCCTTTTTCTATTTTCCGGAAAATTACAGATTGGAGAAACAATGCCAACTTCAGTCTCACTATAACTTGCTGATAGAACGCTCGTATTTCCGAGAGGTGTAGTTGAAGATGTGCTGGTCAAGGTTGACAAATTCATTTTCCCAGCAGATTTTATTGTCCTTGATATGGAGGAAGACGCAGACGTGCCAATCATCCTTGGAAGACCATTCTTGGCTACAGGTCGAACCATTATGATGTACAAAAGGAGAACTAACAATGAGGGTACATGACCAAGAAGTAACATTCAATGTTTTCAAGGCCATGAATTTCCCAGATGATGAAAAGAAGGAGGAATGTTTCAAACTCGATGTGATACACAGTACCATTCAGAACTCTGATGAAAGACAAAGTTCTACTGACAAACTTAAAACATGTCAATTGCCTGTGGAGCCTAAAGATAAAGCATCTTTTTGCACGAAGGAGCCAATTCTTGCTCTACAAGCAAACATAAGAGAAAAAGTTCCACCAGCTCAACGAAATGGAGGAATTTCACAATAAGCTTTTGAAAGATGCCAAATTGTACAAAGAAAAGGCAAGAAACGACATGATGAGAAGTTAGTGCGCATACAACTGGAACCAGGGCAGAAGGTACTGTTAAACAAAAATCAAGGGTGAAATTCTTCCCATGGAAGCCAAAATCACGGTGGTCAGGTCCATTTGTGATCACCAAAGTTTTACCAAATAGAGCCGTTGAGATACATGATCCTGACGCTAACAAAACTTTCAAGGTTTAAAAATAAGCGTGTCAAGCACTACTGGGGAGAATCATTTGAGCGACAAAAAGAAAGTGTCACACTTTCAGATCCAGCTTAACGTTCGAGAAGTCAACGTCTACTGTCGACGTTAAACTTAGCGCTAGCAGGGAGGCAACCCATGCAATTTTTGTATATATTGTGATTGGTGTGATTTAATTTGTGTGTTTAGTTTTTGCAGATTAAGTCAATTCAAGATGGAAGAAGCTTCTTGTAAATCTTCACTAGCAATTTCATTCTCTCCCTCCAAAATCTCGCTGATGAAAGTAACACAAAGCTCGCTTGGAACGGATGATGTTATTGACATCCTGGTATTCCTAATGATATCGTTGGGTAATTGAAGCACGAGTCCGATTGGCAGTGAGTCTTCTGACACTTTTATTTCACATCTGCCTGGTTTTGGAAGAAGCACCATATGCAAAGAAACGTAGAGCTAAGCAAATGAGTGTTGTTTCAAATGTGCACGATTTAATTGCAACACTCGTTGTCGTTCTTTAGGAAAGGTGTCTGATAATCGCGAAGACAAAATTAAATTTATTAGGGATGGCTTGAGTAAGGAGTCTTTAGATGATATATCTTTAACTCTTGAGACGCATCCCAGTGGATATGTCCATATAGCCATTCGCAAATTACATACCACATTCCAAGGAAAGACACCGTTAAGTCTCGGGATCTGACTCAAAAAGACCCTGTTTGCCAATTTATAAGAAATGGGATGGGAAGCTGGTCCCTGACGCATAGACGTCATTCAAGCGTTTACTTTCTTGTAAATATTATACTCTTTGTCTTTTCTTAATAATTGTGGATTTGTTTTGTTGTTTTTTTTTAATTTCTCCGACAGGATCCAGACCTTTTTGACTAACACGATATTATTATTCGCTACTAATCGTCCTGGGAAGATACTTGTGCTATTTTTACTCACCCTTTTCAGGTACTATAAATTCAGCCCCGTCATTGCACTTTTGAAGGCATCCAGAAATTGAGAAAGAAACACATAAAAAAATTGGAAGCTACTTCAAGAAGACGAGTTGAAAATATCTGTGTGGTTTTGCGGTAGTAGTGTTGGAACTAAACCACAATACATAGAAGCAGCATAGGAATTGGGTCAAGTCTTAGCTGCAAGGAATATGCACTTAATATAGGCGGAGGCAATCTTGGACTTAGGGGGATCGTTTCAAAGGCGTACAAGAAGGGGCAATCACGTTTGGGAATCATCCCAAAACCCTTGGCAGAGGCAAATCTTATTGGATCATCAAACGAAGAGGAACTGATGGTGCCAGGTATGTCTGAACGACTGTAGAAATGATTAACCGTGCTGATGCTTTTATGCTTTGCCAGGTGGCTGGGCACATTAGGGAAATTTTATAGTACTATCTTGGGGCGAACCTGAACATACACCAGAAACCATTGGGCTGTTTAACGTTGATGGATTTTATGTTTTCTTTTGTGTTCTTGATGATGCCCGAGAAATGGGTTCGTGTCAAAACCTATGAAAGAACTCCTCTTCACTGCCAGAACTGCTCCGGATCTAATAGACCAACTCATAGCCTATGAAACCACAAGTTTACCCTATCATTTCAAGATAAATTGGTCCGAGGACGATCGTGGTAAGAGGCGTCGGATAATCTGGATCCTAACCTTTAATTTCCTGTAGAATTTCAGCTAACCAGGTATTATTTTCTAAACTCTTCTTCTACGTTTAAGACATTGGGGACAATGTCTCATTTAGGTTGGGGGAGGGAATTAGTTGATCAGTACTTATTTTTAGTTGTGTGTTATTTTTATTTTTAGTCCAAAATTTTTCGAAAAATACAAAAAAATGAAAAATTTTCAAAAAATACAAAATATTTTGCGTTTTGACTAAAAATGTGAAATTGGTAAGAGATAGCCGAGTAAGGAGTTTCCACTCCTGAGACGTATCTCAAACCTATTTCGAAACAAGTTAATTTTTGTTTATTTTATTTTGAATTATTTAATTTGTAAATTCTCCATAAAACGGACTAAAATGAATCTTCATATGCTCAGTTGACAGATATTATCAACATATATAGTAACATACGGACATGAGCTAAAATTGAAAAGTTTGTAATATTCAGTGCTCTAGTTTAATTGGAGGAAGCATCTCAAAAAGCAATGGAGTAAAAAAAAAAAAAAAAAAAATCCGAGATCCGAGTTATTAAGTCTGTAAGGGTGTTTTAACACCTAGTGCCCTAAAACCAACTGGTTTGGGAGTCAATGGCCCAAAGCTCGTTCATGGATCAGAGATGCTGCAATATATATATATATATATTATATATATATATATATATATTTATATCTGAAGTCTGGGTAATTAAGTCCGTAGGGGTGTCTTAACACCTGGTGCCCTAAAGCCAACTGGTTTGGGAGCCACCGACCCAACACTCGTTACATAGATGGAAGATATTGTATATAAATAAAAAATAGAGAAAAATCAAAGAAAAAATCAGAAAAATGAGAAAAATTATTCCATTGCTCCAAAAAGGTGTGAAATCTGATAGAACTTTAGGACAAAAATATTACTCTCTTATCAACTGCACTTATGACTGTTGTGGGCAAAAATGAGTTGATTAATATTTTGTTGGCTGTGTATATGGAGAATGGTAAAAATAATCGGAGAATTTATTTATTCGGTAATTTAGAATGAAACAAAACAACTAGTAACTTGGAGTAAAAATTTCACCTGATTAGTCACTAACATCTTTATTCTCTTTTCGCTTGTCTTTTTTGCTTTTGTGTGCATTAGTTTTATTATCTTTTTACTTTTGTAAAACGTTTGTGGGTATCGTTGCTGTAAGCCCTCACGAGACTATAACTCGTCCACTAGGGACACCTAGGGGTTTAAAGGCTTGTTGCATATGCTAAATGCAACCGTGATCCCTACGAAAGTGGCTTAGTTTAATTTTATTTTTATTTTGTTGTTTTGCTCGAGGACTAGCAAAATATTAGCTTTAGGGGTGTGATGAGCGGAAAATATATCAATATTTACCGCCTCTTTAACTTAATATTTTGTTTAGTTTCTCGGGTTTGATGAATGTTTTGATGTGTTTTAGTTTATTTTGCAGATAAAATAATATCGGGTCTCAATGAAATCATTTAGGATGAAATATGGGTCAAATAATGGCAATTATTGGACTTGATATTTTAATTTTGGAGATTGGAAACTTGAAAGGGCGTTTTGACGAAGTGCAGTTTTGGAAATTCCAGTTTTGCGCATCTGTCGTATTTTGGCATAACTTTTTACTCAGATATCGGATTGAGCTGATTCAAGTTCCAGATTAAAGAAGACTCAAAGATCTACAACTGTGAAAGAAAAAATAATTTCGAATTCTGAAGATTTCATGCCCGAATTGATGAACCATCCAGAAGTGTGTAGTGTGTTATTATTAAAGTCACTTTCAATCATTTTCAAAGCAAAAAATATAATTAATAAATAAATAATAAAAATTATCAAATCATCACCAAACATGATAAGAGATTAGTGGAGCAATTAATAATGGATTTGGTGGAGCAATTAGTGGAGCAATTAGTGGAGCAATTAATAATTGATTTGGTGGATGATTTGATGGAGGCAAAATTTTGCCTATAAATACCAAGCCATTTCATTTGTAAAATTCATACTTTCTTCTAAGGAATTCCTTAAGAATACTAAGAGATTGTATCTTGTTTGTTTATTTACAGCTTTCAGTAATTAATTTTCGTTTTCGCACTTTCTTTTCTTTACTTTTCAGTTTTTACTTTCCGCAATTTACTTTTACGCACAATACATTTCTTTCTTTAATTTTCAGTTTTTACTTTTCAGTAATTTACTTTCAGCAATTTACTTTCAGCAATTTACTTTCAGCAATTTACTTTCAGTAATTTACTTTCAGCATTTAATTTTCAGTATTTAATTTCAGCATTTACTTTCAGCATTTACTTTTCAGTATTTAATTTTCAGTATTTTACTTTATGTCTTTTATTTTATTTAAGTTTTTTTTACTACCCGTAATATGTGTCGTAACTAAGCCAGTTATCTGGGGTGTGATGAAATCCAATATCACCGGTTTATAAGGGGTTAGATTATAGCTTGAGTAATATAAAGATTTATTTATTGAGTCTTAATCTTAATGCTTTTTCATTAACTGGCCATTAATAAAATTGAACTGGGAAACTTAAAATGAACTAGACATAGGGATTTTAAGTTTAAGACCTTAGACTCAATAGCCCACGATCTTCCTTGAGGATAGATAACCCTTTAATAGATTTCTTACAGGATAGGAATATACCTGTCGGGCGGGGGTAGCCATAATTGGGACTTAAACTTAATGAATCCAGATAATTTGGTTGACATAGACATATGGTTCAATTGGGTTAAACTGGGTATTTATGTCTGACCATCGACAGAGGCTTACACATAATTTAGTGTTCCAGGTTAATAAATCAATATATTACCCAACTTTAAGATAACCACTTCATCTTTAAAATGATATTGGAAGAAATCACAACCCTAGATAGTTTTTAATATTGAATTTTCTTAAAACCTATTTTCGACAATTTGTTTACTTGCTTTAAATTTAGAATCGTCACCATTTCAAATCAATCAATCAACTTGTTAGATATTAGTCATTTGACCTCATAAAATTAATAGTTTTGATATTAAGTCCTCGTGGGATCGATATTTTTATACTACTTGAACGATACGTGCGCTTGCGTTATACGTGTGTGTTTACGCCGGTCAAGTTTTTGGCGCCGTTGCCAGGGACTTATTTATCTTTTACTATTAGTTTAGGGGTTAGATACCGTTACTTGTATCATTTTTTTTACTTATTGTCGTTGTTTTCTTGTGTTTCAGGTTCTCAGAATTACATGAGACGAACCAGAAGCTTTGAACTCCGATCGCTTGACCCAAAAATTGAAAGAACCATCAGACAGTTGAGAAGGGAAAGGCGAGAAGTCCAAGAAACTTTAGTCAACATGGAACCTGAACCTTTGAACGTTGCACCACCAATTCCCATTCGAGACAGAACCATTCCGATGGTTGAGAGACTCATTTCCTGTATTGTACTTCCTCCCTTACCAGCAAATGCGTGTGACATCAAAACATGCATTCAGATGAAGATCCTAATTCCCACATCAGCAACTTCCTGGAAGTTTGCGGCACTTTTAATTACAACCGAGAAGCTGAAGAAGCAATGGGACTGCGTGTTTTTCCATATTCCCTGAAGGACAGAGCTAAAGCTTGGCTACATTCACTACCAGCAGGTTCCATCATAACTTGGAACACTTTAGCTACCAAATTTCTTGCAAAGTACTTTCCACCAGCCAGAACCGGAAAGCTGAGGAATGACATCACATCCTTTGTACAACAAGACTCAGAAACTCTCTACGAAGCTTGGGAAAGGTACAAAGATTTACTCCGGAAATGTCCACACCATGAGATTCCAAAATGGCTTCAAGTCCAAACATTCTATAATGGACTTTCTGGAATAATGAGAACCACAATTGATGCTGCTGCTGGAGGAGCTTTAATGGCAAAAGGAGAATATCAAGCCTGGGAACTAATCGAAGAAATGGCCAACAAAAATTCCTTGTGGCCAACTGAAAGGAGCATGATCCAAAGAATTGCAGGAATTTATGAAAGTGGAGCTAATACAGCAGTCAACACCAAGTTAGATCAAATATGCAAATTCATGGAGACTCTTACCACTGGATCCACAAGTTCACCATATGGAGGAGCACCAGAACCAAACCAACATGAAGAGACGGTGATTATGTCAACAATTTCAATAGACAGGGGAACAATCCATATTCCAAACACTACAATCCAGGGTGGAGGAATCATCCTAATTTTTCATGGAGCAAAACTCAGGGCAAAAGAACAATCCACCACCTGGATTCCAACAGCAGAACTATCCACCACCTAGATTCCAACAACAGAATAAAGGCCAAGAACAGATAAATGAACCAGGAATAACAGAAGTGCTGAATCAGTTAAAAAAATACGATGCTATGTTTCAGAGCCAATCAACTTCATCAAAGCACTGGAGAATCAAATCGGACAACTGGCCAATGCTCAGAGTTACAGACCGCCAGGTACCCTTCCCAGCAACACAGAGCCAAATCCAAGAAACATGGGGAAGGAACAATGTCATGCCATCATGTTAAAGAGCGGTACTAAAATCAACAAAGATGTTGGAGTCAATTCAACTGCTGAGGAAGTTCCAAAAGAAAACAAAGCAACAAATGGAGGAAAAAGAAGCAAAGGAAAAAGAACAGATCAGTCCACCTCCACCTTTTCCTCAACGTTCAGAAGAATAAATTGGACAAGCAATTTTCCCGACCTGGAAATATTCAAAAAGCTGCATATCAACATTCCATTTGCAGAAGCGTTGGAACAAATGCCCACCTATGCCAAATTCATGAAATATATTCTTTCACGAAAGCGGAGATTGGGAGATTACAAGACAGTAGCATTAACAGAAGAATGCGTAGTGCTATCATTCAGAGGAAACTTCCCCCGAAGTTGAAAGATCCTGGCAGTTTCACTGTTCCTTGTTCATAGAGAGAACATAACTTTGGTAAGGCTTTATGTGATTTAGGTGCTAGTGTTAACTTGATGCCTTTTTATTTCCTATTTTCAGGAAATTACAGATTGGAGAAACAATGCCAACTTCAGTCTCACTACAACTTGCTGATAGAACGCTCGTATTTCCGAGAGGTGTAGTTGAAGATGTGCTGGTCAAGGTTGACAAATTCATTTTCCCAGCAGATTTTATGTCCTGATATGGAGGAAGACGCAGACGTGCCAATCATCCTTGGGAGTCCATTCTTGGCTACGCGAACCATTATTGATGTACAAAAATAGAACTAACAATGAGGGTACATGACCAAGAAGTAACATTCAATGTTTTCAAGGCCATGAATTTCCCAGACGATGAAAAGAAGGGGGAATGTTCAAACTCGATGTGATACACAGTACCATTCAGAACTTCTGATGAAAGACAAAGTTCTACTGACAAACTTAAAACATGTCAATTGCCTGTGGAGCCTAAAGATAAAGCATCTTTTCACTAAGGAGCCCAATTCTTGCTCTACAAGCAACATAAGAGAAAAAGTTCCACCAGCTCAACGAATTGGAGGAATTTCACAATCAGCCTTTTGAAGATGCCAAATTGTACAAAGAAAAGGGCAAGAAAAGACATGATGGGAAGTTAGTGCGCATACACTGGAACCAGGGCAGGAAGGTACTGTTAAACAAATCAAGGGTGAAATTCTTCCCATGGAAGCCAAAATCACGGTGGTCAGGTCCATTTGTGATCACCAAAGTTTTACCAAATAGAGCCATTGAGATACATGATCCTGACGCTAACAAAACTTTCAAGGTTAAAAACAAGCGTGTCAAGCACTACTGGGGAGAATCATTTGAGTGACAAAAAGAAAGTGTCACACTTTCAGATCCAGCTTAACATTCGAGAAGTCATGTCTAGCTGTCGACGTTAAACTTAGCGCTAGCAGGGAGGAACCCATGCAATTTTGTATATATTGTGATTTGGTGTGATTTAATTTTGGTGTTTAGTTTTTGCAGATTAAGTCAATTCAAGATGGAAGAAGCTCTCGCAAATACTTCACAAGCAATTCATCTCTCCCTCCAAAATCTCTGATGAAAGTATTACAAAGCTCGCTTGGAACGGATGAGGTTATTGACAATCCATGGTATTCCTAATGATATTCGTTGGGTAATTGAAGCACGAGTCCGATTGGCAGGTGAGTCTTCTTGACACTTTTATTTTTCACATCTGCCTGGTTTTGGAAGAAGCACCTATGCAAAGAAACGTAGAGCTAAGCAAATGGGTGTTTGTTTCAAATGTGCACGATTTAATTGCAAACACTCGTTGTCGTTCTTTAGGAATGGTGTATGATAATCGCGAAGACAAAATTAAATTTATTAGGGATGGCTTGAGTAAGGAGTCTTTAGATGATATATCTTTAACTCTTGAGACGCATCCCAGTGGATATGTTCATATAGCCATTCGCAAATTACATACACAATTCCAAAAGAAAGACAACTGTTAAGTCTCGGGAATCTGACTCAAAAAGACCCTGTTTGCCAATTTATAAGAAAATTGGATGGGAAGCTTGTCCCTGACGCATAGACGTCATTCAAGCCGTTACTTTTCTTGTAAATATTATATCTCTTTGTCTTTTCTTAATAATTGTGATTTTGTTTTGTTGTTTTCTTAATTTTCTCCGACAGGATCTAGACCTTTTTGACTAACACGATATTATTTCGCTACTAATCGTCATCTGGAAGATACTTGTGCTATTTTTACTCACCCTTTTCAGGTACTATAAATTCAGCCCGTCATTGCACTTTTCAAGGCATCCAGAGTTGAGAAAGAAACACATAAAAAAAATGGAAGCTACTTCAAGAAGACGAGTTGAAAATATCTGTGTGTTTTGCGGTAGTAGTGTTGGAACTAAACCACAATACATAGAAGCAGCACAGGAATTGGGTCAAGTCTTAGCTGCAAGGAATATGCACTTAATATATGGCGGAGGCAATCTTGGACTTATGGGGATCGTTTCAAAGGCGGTACAGGAAGGGGCAGTCACGTTTTGGGAATCATCCAAAACCCTTGGCAGAGGCAAATCTTATTGGATCATCAATGAAGAGGAACTGATGGTGCCAGGTATGTCTGAACGACTGGTAGAAATGATTAACCGTGCTGATGCTTTTATTGCTTTGCCAGGTGGCTTGGGCACATTAGAGGAAACTTTTATAGTACTATCTTGGGCGAACCTGAACATACACCAGAAACCAATTGGGCTGTTTAACGTTGATGGATTTTATGATTTTCTTTGTGTGTTTCTTGATGATGCCCGGAGAAATGGGTTCGTGTCAAAACCTATGAAAGAACTCCTCTTCACTGCCAGAATGCTCCGGATCTAATAAACCAACTCATAGCCTATGAACCACAAGTTTACCCTATCATTTCAAAGATAAATTGGTTCGAGGACGATCGTGGTAAGAGGCGTCGGATAAATCTGGATCTTAACCTTTAATTTCCTGTAGAATTTCAGCTAACCAGGTATTATTTCTAAACTCTTCTTCTTACGTTTAAGACATTGGGGACAATGTCTCATTTAGGTTTGGGGAGGGAATTAGTTGATCAGTACCTTATTTTTAGTTGTGTGTTATTTTTTTATTTAGTCCAAAATTTTTCGAAAAATACAAAAAAATTGAAAAATTTTCAAAAAATTACAAAAATATTTTTGCGGTTTTGACTAAAAATGTGAAATTGGTAAGAGAGCGAGTAAGGAGTTTCCACTCCTGAGACGTATCTCAACCTATTTCGAAACAAGTTAATTTTTGTTTATTTTATTTTGAATTATTTAATTTGTAAATTCTCCATAAACGGACTAAAATGAATCTTCATATGCTCAGTTGACAGATATTATCAACATATATAGTAACATACGGACATGAGCTAAAATTGAAAAGTTTGTAATATTCAGTGCTCTAGTTTAATTGGAGGAAGCATCTCAAAAAGCAATGAGTAAAAAAAAAAAAAAAAAAAATCGAGATCCGAGTTATTAAGTCTGTAAGGGTGTTTTTACACCTAGTGCCCTAAAAACCACTGGTTTGGGAGTCAATGGCCCAAAGCTCGTTACATGGATCAGAGATGCAATGCATATATAAAATATATATATATCTATATATAGATCTAGGTCTGGGTAATTAAGTCCGTAGGGGTGTCTTAACACCTGGTGCCCTAAAGCCAACTGGTTTGGGAGCCACCGACCCAACACTCGTTACATAGATGGAAGATATTGTATATAAATAAAAAAATAGAGAAAAATCAAAGAAAAATCAGAAAATGAGAAAAATTATTCCATTGCTCCAAAAGGTGTGAAATCTGATAGAACTTTAGGACAAAAATATTACTCTCTTATCAACTGCACTTATGACTGTTGTGGGCAAAAATGAGTTGTTTAATATTTTGTTGGCTGTGTATATGGAGAATGGTAAAAATAATCGGAGAATTTATTTATTCGGTAATTTAGAATGAAACAAAACAACTAGTAACTTGGAGTAAAAATTTCACCTTGATTAGTCACTAACTCTTTATTCTCTTTCGCTTGTCTTTTTGCTTTTGTGTGCATTAGTTTTATTATCTTTTTACTTTTGTAAAACGTTTGTGGGTATCGTTGCTGTAAGCCCTCACGAGACTATAACTCGTCCACTAGGGACACCTAGGGGTTTAAAGGCTTGTTGCATATGCTAAATGCAACCGTGATCCCTACGAAAGTGGCTTAGTTTAATTTTATTTTTATTTTGTTTGTTTTGCTCGAGGACTAGCAAAATGTTAGGTTTGGGGGTGTGATGAGCGGAAAATATATCAATATTTACCGCCTCTTTAACTTAATATTTTGTTTAGTTTCTCGGGTTTGATGAATGTTTTGATGTGTTTTAGTTTATTTTGCAGATAAAATAATATCGGGTCTCAATGAAATCATTTAGGATGAAATATGGGTCAAATAATGGCAATTATTGGACTTGATATTTTAATTTTGGAGATTGGAAACTTGAAAGGGCGTTTTGACGAAGTGCAGTTTTGGAAATTCCAGTTTTGCGCATCTGTCGTATTTGTGGCATAACGTTTTACTCAAATATCGGATTGAGCTGATTCAAGTTCCAGATTAAAGAAGACTCAACGATCTACAACTTGAAAGACAAAATAATTTCTAATTCTGAAGATTTCATGCCCGATATTGATGAACCATCCAGAAGTGTGTAGTGTGTAATTATTAAAGTCACTTTCAATCATTTTCAAAGCAAAAATAAATTAATAAATAAATAATAAAAATTATCAAATCATCACCAAACATGATAAGAGATTAGTGGAGCAATTATATGGATTTGGTGGAGCAATTAGTGGAGCAATTAGTGGAGCAATTAATAATGATTTGGTGGATGATTTGATGGAGGCAAAATTTTGCCTATAAATACCAAGCCATTTCATTTGTAAAATTCATACTTTCTTCTAAGGAATTCCTTAAGAATACTAAGAAGATTGTATCTTGTTTGTTTATTTACAGCTTTCAGTAATTAATTTTCGTTTTCGCACTTTCTTTTCTTTACTTTTCAGTTTACTTTCCGCAATTTACTTTACGCACAATACTTTTCTTTCTTTAATTTTCAGTTTTTACTTTTCAGTAATTTACTTTCAGCAATTTACTTTTCAGCAATTTACTTTCAGCAATTTACTTTCAGTAATTTACTTTCAGCATTTAATTTTCAGTATTTAATTTCAGCATTTACTTTCGGCATTACTTTCAGTATTTATTTTCAGTTCTTATTACTTTATGTCTTTTATTTTATTTAAGTTTTTTTTACTACCCGTAAATATGTGTCGTAACTAAGCCAGTTATCTGGGGTTGTGATGAAATCCAATATCACCGGTTTATAAGGGGTTAGATTATAGCTTGGGTAATATAAAATTTATTTATTGAGTCTTAATCTTAATGTTTTTTCATTAACTGGCCATTAATAAAATTGAACTGGGAAACTTAAAATGAACTAGACATAGGGATTTTAAGTTTAAGACCTTAGACTCAATAGCCCACGATCTTCCTTGAGGATAGATAACCCTTTAATAGATTTCCTTACAGGATAGGAATATACCTGTCGGGCGGGGGTAGCCATAATTGGGACTTAAACTTAATGAATCCAGATAATTTGGTTGACATAGACATATGGTTCAATTTGGGTTTAAACTGGGTATTTATGTCTGACCATCGACAGAGGCTTACACATAATTTAGTGTTTCCAGGTTAATAAGTCAATATATTACCCAACTTTAAGATAACCACTTCATCTTTAAATGATATTGGAAGAAATCACACCCTAGATAGTTTTTAAATATTGAATTTTCTAAAAACCTATTTTCGACAAATTTGTTTACTTGCTTTAAAATTTAGAATCGTCACCATTTCAAATCAATCAATCAACTTGTTAGATATTAGTAATCATTTGACCTCATAAATTAATAGTTTTGATATTAATAAGTCCTCGTGGGATCGATATTTTTATACTACTTGAACGATACGTGCGCTTGCGTTATAGGTGTGTGTTTACGCCGGTCAGTATATGGCGGTGGCAATCTTGGACTTATGAGGATCATTTCAAAAGCTGTACAGGAGGGAGGCAGTCATGTTTTGGGAATCATCCCAAAACCCTTGGCAGAAGCAAATCTTATTGGACCATCAAACGGAGAGGAACTGATCGTGCCAGGTATGTCTGAACGATTGGTAGAAATGATTAACCGTGCTGATGCTTTTATTGCTTTGGCAGGTGGCTTGGGTAAATGGAGGAAATTTTTACAGTGTTATCTTGGACGAACTTGAACATACACCAGAAACCGCTTGGACTGTACAACGTTGAAGGATTTTATGATTTTCTTTGTGTGTTTCTTGATGATGCCCGAAGAAATGGGTTCGTGTCAAAACCTTTAAAAAAACTCATCTTCACTGCCAGAACTGCTCCGGATCTAATTGACCAAATCTTAGCCTATGAACCATAAATTGACCCTATCCTTTCAAAGATAAATTGGTCCGAGGATGATCGTGGTAAGAGGCGTCGGATTAATCTGGATCTTAACCTTTAACTTTTTCGTGTAGAATTTCAGTTTACCAGGTACTATCTTCTAAACTCTTCTTCTACTGTTTAAGACATTGGGACAATGTCTCATTTAGGTTTGGGGGAGGGAATTAGTTGATCAGTATCTTATTTTTAGTTGTGTGTTGTTTTTATTTTTAGTCCAAAATTTTTTGAAAAATACAAAAAAATTGAAAATTTTTCAAAAATTACAAAAATATTTTGTGTTTTTGTTTTTATTTTGACTAAAAATGTGAAATTCGTGAGAGATAGCTATGTAAGGAGTTCCCATTCCTGATACGCATTTCAACTCATTTTCGAAACAAGCTAATTTTTGTTTATTTCATTTTGAATTATTTAATTTGTAAATTCGCCATAAAATTGACTAAAATGGATCTTCATATGCTCAGTTGGCAGGTATTATAAACATGCATGGTAACATACGGACATAAGCTGTAATTGAAAAGTTTGTAATATTCAGTGCCATAGTTTAATTGGAGGAAGCATCTCAAAAAGCAATGGAGTTAAAAAAAAAACGTATGAGATCCGAGTTATTAAGTCCGTAGGGGTGTTTTAACACTTAGTGCCCTAAAGCCAACTGGTTTGGGAGTCACTGGCCCAAAGCTCGCTACATGGATCAAGGATGTTGCAAAAATATATATTTCTGAAGTCTGAGTAATTAAGTCCATAGGGGTGTCTTAACACATGGTGCCCTAAAGCCAACTGGTTTGGGAGCCACCGACCCAACACTCGCTACATAGATGGAAGATATTGTATATAAAAAAAATCAAAAAATCAAAGAAAAAAAATTAGAAAAATGAGAAAAATTATTCCACTGCTGCAAAAAGGTGTGAATTCTGATAAAACTTTAGGACAAAAATATTACTCTCTTATCAACTGCACTTGTGACTGTTGTGGGCAAAAATGAGTTGATTAATATTTTGTTGGCTATGTATATGGAGAATGGTAAATATTATCGGAGAATTTACTTATTCGGTAATTTAGAAAGAAAGAAAACAACTAGTGACTTGGAGTAGAAGTTTCACGTGATTAGTCACTAACTTCTTTATTCTCCTTTCTCTTGTCTTTTTGCTTTTGTGTGCATTAGTTTCACTACCTTTTTACTTTTGTAAAATGTTTGTGGGTATCATTGCTGTAAACCCTCACGAGACTACAACTCGTCCACTAGGGACACCTAAGGGTTTAAAGGCTTGTTGCATACGCTAAATGCAACCGTGATCCCTACGAAAGTGGCTTAGTTTTAAAGATATTTATGTTATTTTATTCTGTGTTTTGCTCGAGGACTAGCAAAATGTTAGGTTTGGGGGTGTGATGAGTGGTAAATGTATCACTATTTCTCACTCATTTGACCTAATATGTTGAATAGATTCTTGAGTTTTGTGAATATTTTGATGTGTTTTGTGTTATTTTGTAGATAAATAAAGTTTCAGGACTCTCTGGAGGTGATTTGGGGCCAAAACAGTGAAAAACGGACAAAAGGGCAATTTGGTAATTTTGCGCGTCGCGACGCGCAAGCCTTCGGCGTCGTGACGCCTAACATGCGCCATGAGTTGCTAACGTGCGCCGGAGGACACGTGTCAAAATCTGAAAAGTTTGACTTGCTAACTTGTGTCGTGCCACGTGTCAATATCACAGCCGATCTGCTAACGTGCGCCGTGCCACGTGTTATCATCCTATGGTGTCGACAATCACTTTCGCCACGTGTTGCCATGTGTCACTCCATGTGTCAGCCACGTCATCATCCACATCAGTAGTAGACCGAGTCAACTAGCCACGTCAGCGCCATGTCATCATCAGCCAATCACAACTTGCCACGTGTCGCAATCCTACGGTGCCGATAATCACTTTCGCCACGTGTTGCCACATCATCGCCACGTCATCACCACGTCAGCACAATTATTGAGTCAATTATCCACATCGCCACGTCATCGGATAAGAATCTGAAGAGCCAACCAGAGCACGACACGTGGCGCGTCGCGACGCGTACACCTTACCGAGGCCTATAAATTCAGCTCGAGGTTTTAGTTTCAGATGTACCTTCCTCTCTGAATTCTCTGATGTAAATATGGAGTTTTATATCTAGTTTATTTTAATTTTAGTTTTGTAATTAATTTTAATTACGTTCTGTAATAATAATTACTTTATTACTTTTTCAGTTTTTACTATTCAACATGAGGAGGTAACTTCCCACTGCTAGGGTGAAAGGTAAAATTTATATTACTGCTATTTAGATTAATCTCCATAATGATAATATATTCACTATTTAAAATTTGACTTAACAAGGATACCGCTACATTGGCCGGTTGGTAATTGATATTAAATTGGTTTTAATTTGACTAAGTATGGATACCGCCTGATTGGTCGGTTGGTAATTTCCGCCTATATGGCTGGTTTATGGACTTAATTTGACTTAATCAGGTTACCGCCTATATGACTGGTTGGTAATATCACACAAGTTAATTTATTATATTAAGGGAGATATCTAAAATAGTAGTGATAAAAGTAGATCCTATAGCCATAGCATTTCCTTTTATTGTGATTTTCTTTATTTACTTTTCAGCATTTTATTTTATGTCTTTTACTTTTAAGTTTTTACTAGCCCTAGTTATGTGTCGTAACTAAGTTAGTTATCTAGGGTTGTGATGAATTCTAATATCACCGGTTTATATGGGGTTATTTTATAGTTTGGGTAATTTAAAGTTTACTTATTAAGTCTTAAGCTTAATGCGTCTTGTTAATTGGCCACTAATAAGATTGATCTGGTAAATCTAAAATAAACTTGACAAAGGAATTTTAGGTTTCAGCCTTAGACTTAATAGCCCACGATCTTCCTTGAGGATAGATAACCCTTTAATAGATTTCCTTACATGATAGACATATACCTGTCGGGCGGGGGTAGCCATAATTGGAACTTAAACTTAATGAATCCAGGTAATTTGGTTGACATAGACATATGGTTCAATTGGGTTAAACTGGGTATTTGTGTCTGACCATCGACAGAGGCTTTCGCATAATTTCGTGTTCCAGGTTAGTAAACCAATATATTACACAAAATGAAATAACCACTTCATCTTTAAAATGATATTGGAAGAAATCACAATCCTGGATAGTTTTATAAATTTGAATTTTCCTCAACCTACTTTTGCGTAATTTTATTTACTTATTTTTAAATTTAAAATAATCACCATTCCCAATCAATCAATCAACCTATTAGATACTAGTAATTATTTGACCTCATAAAATTAATAGATTATGTATTAAGTCCTCGTGGGATCGATAATTTTTTTATACTACTTGAACGATACGTGCGCTTGCGTTATACGCGTGTGATTACGCACCAGTCACTCTACTTGTAGATCAGGTCGGTCTTGACCCCGAGTGAGTAATAAAATAAATCTTTTCTCTCTCGTGGACGTAGGTTGGAGCCACTCTCTGTCGACCCACATAAATCATTGTTTTTGTATTTTTTCTTGTCAGCTTGCTAAATTTTCTTTTGGTTCCATACTAACCAAACAAATTCACTGTTTGAATGAGGTTTATTCGAGGGGTAATTTCTCATATTTTCATTCAAACGAAAAACAACAGTCAAAAGTTGGCGCCGTATGTGGGGATCAGTAAGAAAAACAGCAAACACTCTAAGACGATGACAGGAGACGGAAACCATAGAGCTTTGAAGACTTTAACAGTGGAGTAGATAAAAAAGATGGAAGAGAACTTGCGGTTGGAAATGGAGAATACACGAAAATAAAAAGAGATAACCCATGCATACATGAAAACCATGATGGAGAATATTGAGAAGTTGGAAAGAAAAACATGAGAACAGGCACAAGCTGGGAAGTCCTCGGGGGAGGCGGTTTGTAAGGAATTCCCACTAACCATGGGGGGATCTCTATTAGCAAGACAAACTGAGCTATAAAAGTCCTTCGTGCATGATTTTAAATGGGTATGCACACCAAATAAGACAGTTGAGTCATTAAGGATGTTGAAACAGTGTGATGATGAGCCGCTGAAAGGATTCATCGACAAATACCATAGCCTGGTATTAGAGGTTGGGGCGTATGAGTCCCCAGAGGTATTAGAGAGCTTTAAAGGAGCCTTAAGGGTTGGAAGGTTGTGGTCCCACCTTTGGATCCATGAGATATCAGATCATGCCACGACTTTGGAGCAAGCGATGAGGTTTGTATTGTTAGAAGAAGATGAGAAGGTTGCCCGAGGGAGTGTTTCTCGGGTAAAGAAGGAACCGAGATAGGAAAATGATTGAGATACTAGTAGTGGATGAAGAAGACTAAGACCTAGGCCATAAGAGTTTAGGTCAATGACTTAGGGTAATTCAGTACCTGAAATGAAACCTCTGACCAAGGTAGCACATGTAGAGGGGCATGAGTAAACTGCCATCAATAGGCCTTTGGCGTAGTTAGCTCAGGAGATACAAGACAAATGGCCGTTGATAGAGCCTGACATGAGAAGTTTCCGAATAGAGAAAAAAGATAACATGGCTTATTGTACGCATCATAATATCAGAGGACACGACACCAAAAACTACGAGATTTGTAGGATCAAATAGAGGACCTGGTGAAAAATGACTACCTCAAGGAGTGCATTGATCATGAGGCCATAAGGGTCAGGCAACCAAGGGAGCAGATGCATGTGTTCACTATATCCGGAGGAAGATTATTGGTCAGAGATTCAAACTAGGCAAGGAAGAATTATCGTCGGATCCACAGTCCCGAGGTAATGACTACAGAAAGGGCCCCGAGGATTAAAAAAGACAGACCAATGCTAATAATGTTTACCGAGGAGGATGCTCATGGTGTTAGTTACCCTAACAATGATGCATTGATAATCAAGGCCAACATTGGCGGTTCAGAGGTAGAAAAGATATTGGTGGACCCTGGGAGTGCAGTGAACATCATATCCAAACAAACCTTGAATGGGCTGGGGGTGGAGTTCACCACATTGACTAAAGACACAATTTCACTGTACAGGTTCGTGGGATCTACTGTCATACTATTTGGTCGGGTACAACTTACAATGACCATTGGAACGAGCCTCTATACTCGTATAATTATGATGGATTTCACCGTGATAGATTACTTAATAACTAACAAGTTTGTTTAGGAATGCCATTCATGATGAAATTAATGGCAACCATGTCGAGCTAGTACTTGAAGTTGAAATTCCCGACCAAGGGAGGGGTCGGGATGGTATGCACCAGTTAGAAGGTTGTTTCACAGCCATATCCAAGGGGACCATATATATTGATGATGTCACAGAGCAGAAGAGGAATGAAAGGGCAGAAGACTCAGTTGAGGTAGAGTTCACTGATCCTCGATACGAGGACCCCATTCAGTATGCAGGAGCGGGAGAGAAGTTTAAATTAATAGAGCTTTTTTGGATCGAAGAAGATAGTCAATATTCGGGTTGTAGGAGAATCTGGAGGAGAAACTCATAAACTTCCTAAGAGAGTATGTGAATGTCTTCACATGGAGCCATAAAGACATGCTTGAGATATTTGACTCGAGTCATCAGTCACCACCTATCAATAGATCTGGCTCATAAAACGGTGAGGCTGAAGATGAAGACTTTCAACCAGGAGAGGTGCGAGTTATTCACGTAGAGATAAATAAGTTGATGCAAGCCGATTTCATTGGAGAAGTAAAATACATGAAGTGGGCCTCAAATGTGGTCTTTGTGAATAAGAGTAATGGGATATGGAGAATGTGTGTGGATTTCTCAGATTTAAACAAAGATTGCTCAAAGAATTAATTCCCACTTCTTAAATTGAATCGGTTGGTGGATTTGATGGCTTGCCATGGGCTTCTGAGCTTCATGGAAGCATTCTCAAGATATAATCAGATCGTAATGCTCACCGAGGATGAAGAGAAGACAATCTTTATTATGGACTATGGGTTATATTGTTACAAGGTGATGCCTTTTGGATTGAAGAATGCCGGAGCAATTATCAGATATTGGTGACTGAATATTCAAGCCTCTGACCGGCGTAAACACACACGTATAACGCAAGCGCACGTATCGTTCAAGTAGTATAAAAATATCGGTCCCACAAGGAATTAATTCCTACTGTTGTTATTAATTGTTGAATCTATTTATTTACAAATATCTAATTAAAGGGAGAAGAGAATGATTGTTTGATTGGTTTGTTGAATGTGGTTTTAATTAAAATAAATAAAATAAACAAAAGAAAATACTAAGGAAAATAACAAAAGACTCAAAGATCTAGGGTTGTGAATATTTCTAATATCATTTAAAAGATGAAGTGATTATTTTATGTTTGTGCAATAAATCGGTTTACTAACCTGGAACACTAAATTATGCAAAAGCCTCTATCGATGGTCAGACGCAAATACCCAGTTTAACCCAATTGAACCATATGTCTAAGGCTGAAACCTAAAATCCCTATGTCTAGTTCATTTTAAGTTTACCACATCAATCTTATTGGTGATCAGATAACAAGAAGCATTAAGCTTAAGACTTAATAAGTAAACCTTTAAATTACCCAAACTATAAAATAACCCTTATAAACCGGTGATATTAGAATTCATCACAACCATAAATATCTAATTTAATTACAACACATAACTAGGGCATAAAGTAAAAATACTGAAAAATAATTGCGGTAAAGTAAAAGCTGAAAAGTAAATTACATTAAAATAAATAAATGCTAAGGTAAAAAGATCAACTTTTACTATTTACTATTTAGATATCTCCATTAATATAATATATTAACTTGTGATTATTTTACCAACCAGTCATATAGGCGGTAACCTGATTAAGTCAAATTAAGTCCAACCAGCCATAAAGGCGGAACCAAAATAAACCTGCCATATAGGCGGTAAGAAAATTTAATTACCAACCGACCAATCTGGCGGTATCCTTGATTAGTCAGGTTTAAACCAGATTAAAATGAATTACCAACCGACCAATCTGGCGGTATCCTTGTTAAGTCAAATTTTAAATAGTGAATATATTATATTTAAGGGAGATTAATCTAAATAGCAATAGTAAAAGAATTACCTTTCACCCTAGCATGGGGAAGTTACCTCCTCATGGTGAATAGTAAAAACTGTAAAAAGTAAAGAAAGTAAATCACTATTATTACAGAAAGTAATTAAAAGTTAATTACAAAACTAAAATTTAAAAGAAACTAGATAGAAAACTCCCTATTTACATGAGAGAAATTAGAGAGGAAGGTCCCTCTGAAATCAGAAAACTGAGCTCTATTTATAGGCGTCAGTAAGGGTCGCGCGTCGCGACGCCCAGCTCACGTCGCGATGCCCGTGATTATCGACGTGGCACGCTCTGGTTCGTCGGCTCAGATTCTGGATAAGGTGATAAAGTGACACATGGCAAGGTGGTTGAGAACTCAATTATTGTGACACGTGGCGGCTTCTGATTGGTCGGCTCAGATTCTTATCCGCCACGTGTCAATTTCAGATAAGTGAGCCAATAATTGATGCTGACGTGGCGACACGTGGTGAAAGTGACCGTCGACACCATGGAATTGCGACACGTGGCATGCTGTGATTGGTTGATGATGACGTGGCAGTCACGTGGCACTTTGAATTGGTCAACCGGTGATGTGGATGATGACGTGGCAATGATGTGGAGTGACACGTGGTGATGGCGACTATCGGCACCGTAGGATGATGACACGTGGCGCGGCGCATGTTAGCAGATCGGCTGTGATGGTGACACATGGCACGACGCACGTTAGCAAAGTCAAACTTTTCTCATATTCTGACTTGTGGACCCGGCGCACGTTAGCACTGTTCGGCATACATTAGGCGTCGCGACGCCAAAGGCTTGCGCATCGCGACGCGCCAAAATTACCAAAATGCCCTTTTTCCAATTTTCACTGTTTTGGCCTAAATCACCTCCAGAATGTCCTGAAACTTTATTTATCTACAAAATAACACAAAACATATCAAAATATTCACAAAACTCAAGAAACTATACAAAATATTAGGTTAAATGAGTGGGAAATAGTGATATAATTACCACTCATCACACCCCCAAACCTAACATTTTGCTAGTCCTCTAGCAAAACATAGAATAAAATAACATAATAAAATTTAACTAAGCCACTTTCGTAGGGATCACGGTTGCATTTAGCGTATGCAACAAGCCTTTAAACCCCTAGGTGTCCCTAGTGGACGAGTTGTAGTCTCGTGAGGGCTTACATCAATGATACCCACAAACATTTTACAAAAGTAAAAAGATAATGAAACTAATGCACACAAAAGCAAAAAGACAAGCGAAAAGAGAATAAAGATGTTAGTGACTAATCAGGTGAAACTTCTACTCAAGTTACTAGTTGTTTTGTTTTGTTTTTTTCTAATTACTGAATAAGTAAATTCTCCAATTATATTTACCATACAACCAACAAAATATTAAACAACTCATTTTTGCCCACAACAGTCACAAGTGCAGTTGATAAGAGAGTAATATTTTTGTCCTAAAGTTTTATCAGAATTCACACCTTTTTGCAGTAATGGAATAATTTTTCTGATTTTTCTGATTTTTTCTTATTTTTTTTTATTTATATACAATATCTTCCATCTATGTAGCGAGTGTTGGGTCGGTGACTCCCAAACCAGTTGGCTTTAGGGCACCATATGTTAAGACACCCTTACAGACTTAATTACTCAGACTTCAGATATATATATTTTCGCAGCATCTTTGATCCGTGTAGCGAGCTTTGGGCCAGTGACTCCCAAACCAGTTGGCTTTAGGGCATTAGGTGTTAAAACACCCTTACAGACTTAATAACTCGGATCTCAGATGTTTTTTTTTTTTTACTCCATCACTTTTTGAGATGCTTCCTCCAATTAAACTAGAGCACTGAATATTACAAACTTTTCAATTACAGCTCATGTCTGTATGTTACTATGCATATTGATAATATCTGCTAACTGAACATATGAAGATCCATTTTAGTCAGTATTATGGAGAATTTACAAATTAAAAAATTCAAAAGGAAATAAACAAAAATTAACTTGTTCCAAAATAGGATTGAAATACGTCTCAGGAGTGGAAACTCCTTACTCGGCTATCTCTTACCAATTGTACCTTTTTAGTCAAAATAAAAACACAAAAACGCAAATTTTTTTTGTAATTTTTGAAATTTTTTTGTATTTTTCGAAAAAATTTTGGACTAAAAAAATAAAAACAACACACAACTAAAAATAAGGTACTGATCAACTAATTTCCTCCCCCAAACCTAAATGAGACATTGTCCACAATGTCTTAAACAGTAGAAGAAGAGTTTAGAAGACAATACATGGTTAGCTGAAATTCTACAGGAAATGTTAAAGGTTAAGATCAAGATTTATCCGACGCCTCTTACTACGATCGTCCTCGGACCAATTTATCTTTGAAATGATAGGGTCAATTTGTGGTTCATAGGCTAAGATTTGGTCTATTAGATCCGGAGCAGTTCTGGCAGTGAAGAGGAGTTCTTTTAAAGGTTTTGACACGAATCTATTTCTCTGGGCATCATCAAGAAACACACAAAGAAAATCATAAAATCCATCAACGTTAAATAGCCCAATTGGTTTCTGGTGTATGTTCAGGTTTGCCCAAGATAACACTATAAAAATTTCCTCCAATGTACCCAAGCCACCTGGCAAAGCAATAAAAGCATCAGCACGATTAATCATTTTTACCAGTCGTACAGACATACCTGGCACGATCAGTTCCTCTCCGTTTGATGGTTCAATAAGATTTGCCTCTGCCAAGGGTTTTGGGATGATTCCCAAAACATGACTGCCTTCTTCATGTACAGCTTTTGAAACGATCCCCATTAGTCCAAGATTGCCTCCGCCATATACTAAGTGCATATTCCTTACAGCTAAGACTCGACCCAATTCCTGTGCTGCTTCTACGTATTGTGGCTTAGTACCAACACTAGTACCGCAAAACACACAGATATTTTCAACTCGTCTTCTTGAAGTGGCTTCCATGTTTTACTCTGGATATCTTCAAAAGTGCAATGATGAGTTGAATTTATAACACCTGAAAAGGGTGAGTAATAATAGCACTAGTATCTTCCAAAGGACGATTGTTAGCTAAATAATAAAAGAAATCATGAAAGGTCAAAAAGTCTGGATCCTGTCTACGAAAATAAAGATAATTAAAACAGAAAAACAAATCAAAGCAATAATTAAGGCAATGGAATTGTGTACGCAATACGCCATTCGCTTAGTATAAATTCATTAGGATGCGTCTCAAGAATCCATTCATTACTCAGCCATCGGTCATGATTATCTCTTATCTTTGTGATTGCCAAACACCATTCCTTATGTCTTAAAATGCTCCGTTTGTGTTTTTTCCAACAAAATAACACACAAAATAAAAAACTCTACAACATGTATACAAAACAAAAATCACAACAAATTGCATGGGTTGCCTCCCTGCTAGCGCTAAATTTTTCATCTTCAGCCAGACGTGACTGAAATCTATCTGTTAAGGAGGTTTCAACGTCGTTTTGGATGTCCGATTAATGACAATCCCATGAGCGTTGCTTTTGAAGGGTCTTTTCCAACGGTAAGGTAGCATAAATTTTTTTGTCCCATTTAGTGCTTGTGCCACCTTTTTGCTCTTTGTTGCTCCAATGGTTCCTGCAAAGAAAGAAAGAAAATCAGGAGGTCTCATATGGTGCTTGACTTGGAATGGAAGTTCCATTCTGTCAAGCTTCTGGGTGATATCTTTGATTTGTACTCCCCGATACAACGATGTTTCTCCTGAATGCTCTGGATTTTCTATTTGGTCTGACAGTTGCTCCTCCATTTGCTCTGTTTCTTGCTCTACCTTTTCTTCACAGATATATTTTAGGATTTCCGCATTCAATTCTTCATCTGTCATCTGTGAAATGCATGCTCCAGAAGTATCAACGTGAGGATGTAAAGATGTGTCTGACATTAGGTCTTCATCCTCTGAGGCTGATGTGATTGGCTCAGATAGATCTTCTTCAAACATTTGTGCAAAGCATTCTCCAAGATCTTCATTTTGAGGCTGAAAAGTTTCATCCTCCTTTATTGGTGCAATTGGTACTAACAGCTCAGCTTCATCCTCGTTAGAATCTGAATAATAAAAATCAAATTGAGACTTCGCTGGTTTGGGTTCCCGAACTGATACCTAAGATTTCTGATACTGCTCAGCCTCCTCATTTTCTAAAGTGTCATCGTGAAATGCTTGGTACTCGAAGGCTTCATCAGTGTCATCTGAAAATGGTCATTAAGGTATGTAGCTCTTGTTTTCTGTTAATTGTCTCACTTGATCTGTCATCCTCTGAATGGATGCTGATTGTCTCTGAATACTTTCGAGTTGATTCAGGAATGTTTCAAGCATTGTATCCAACTTTTCATCTCATTTCTTGAACAAATTTTTGAGCATGTCAATCATCTGATCTTCTTCTGATTGTTGATGGAAATCGAAGGTAGATGGTGGATAAGATAGAAAATGTGATGGTTCTTTGTACCATGAAGGATTTTGATAGCTCTGCCACCCTGGATTGTAGTTGTACTCGCAATGATCTCTCGGGTGGTTACCATTACATATGTCACATCTCCCCATTGCGTTCTATTGAGCAAATGTAATATTGCTTGGTTCTGGCATCCGGTGATAATTGTTGGGCTGGACAACAGGCCTCATTAAACCGAACTGTGCTCCCAGATTTGGGGTGTATCGTCTTCTAGTAAAGCTCGTAATTTTCAATCTCCCAATAATGTTCCATTTTTCAATCACCTGCAAACAAAAGGAAGAAATAAAAATTACAGATAAAAATAAAGAAAATTAGATACAAGTAAATTAGATAGCTTCAAAATTAATAACTCAAGAAAAATAAGTCCCCGACAACGGCGCAAAAAACTTGACCGGCGTAAACACACACGTATAACGCAAGCGCACGTATCGTTCAAGTAGTATAAAAATATCGATCCCACGAGGACTTAATTCTTACTGTTGTTATTAATTGTTGAATCTATTTATTTACAAAAATCTAATTAAAGGAAGAAGAGAATGATTGTTTGATTGGTTTGTTTAATGTGGTTTTAATTAAAATAAATAAAATAAAAAAAAGAAAATACTAAGGAAAATAACAAAAGACTCAAAGATCTAGGGTTGTGAATATTTCTAATATCATTTAAAAGATGAAGTGATTATTTTATGTTTGTGTAATAAATCGGTTTACTAACCTGGAATACTAAATTATGCAAAAGCCTCTGTCGATGGTCAGACGCAAATACCCAGTTTAACCCAATTGAACCATATGTCTATGTCAACCAAATTATCTGGATTCATTAAGTTTAAGTTCCAATTATGGCTACCCCCGCCCGACAGGTATATGTCTATCCTGTAAGGAAATCTATTAAATGGTTATCTATCCTCAAGGAAGATCGTGGGCTATTAAGTCTAAGGCTGAAACCTAAAATCCCTATGTCTAGTTCATTTTAAGTTTACCACATCAATCTTATTGGTGATCAGACAACAAGAAGCATTAAGCTTAAGACTTAATAAGTAAACCTTTAAATTACCCAAACTATAAAATAACCCTTATAAACCGGTGATATTAGAATTCATCACAACCATAGATATCTAATTTAATTACAACACATAACTAGGGCATAAAGTAAAAATACTGAAAAATAATTGCGGTAAAGTAAAAGCTGAAAAGTAAATTACATTAAAATAAATAAAATGCTAAGGTAAAAGGATCAACTTTTACTATTTACTATTTAGATATCTCCCTTAATATAATATATTAACTTGTGATTATTTTACCAACCAGCCATATAGGCGGTAACCTGATTAAGTCAAATTAAGTCCAACCAGCCATAAAGGCGGAACCAAAATAAACCTGCCATATAGGCGGTAAGAAAATTTAATTACCAACCGACCAATCTGGCGGTATCCTTGATTATTCAGGTTTAAACTAGATTAAAATGAATTACCAACCGACCAATCTGGCGGTATCCTTGTTAAGTCAAATTTTAAATAGTGAATATATTATATTTAAGGGAGATTAATCTAAATAGAAATAGTAAAAGAATTACCTTTCACCCTAGCATGGGGAAGTTACCTCCTCATGGTGAATAGTAAAAACTGTAAAAAGTAAAGAAAGTAAATCACTATTATTACAGAAAGTAATTAAAAATTAATTACAAAACTAAAATTTAAAAGAAACTAGATAGAAAACTCCCTATTTACATGAGAGAAATTAGAGAGGAAGGTCCCTCTGAAATCAGAAAACTGAGCTCTATTTATAGGCGTCAGTAAGGGTCGCACGTCGCGACGCCCAGTTCGCGTCGCGACGCCCGTGATTGTCGACGTGGCACGCTCTGGTTCGTCGGCTCAGATTCTGGATAAGGTGATAAGGTGACACATGACAATGTGGTTGAGATCTCAATTATTGTGACACGTGGCGGCTTCTGATTGGTCGGATCAGATTCTTATCCGCCACGTGTCGATTTCAGATAAGTGAGCCAATAATTGATGCTGACGTGGCGACACGTGGCGAAAGTGACCGTCGACACCATGGAATTGCGACACGTGGCATGCTGTGATTGGTTGATGATGACGTGGCAGCCACGTGGCACTTTGACTTGGTCAACCGGTGATCTGGATGATGACGTGGCAATGACGTGGAGTGACACGTGGCGATGGCAACTGTCGGCACCGTAGGATGATGACACGTGGCGCGGCGCATGTTAGCAGATCGGCTGTGATGGTGACACATGGCACGACACACGTTAGCTAAGTCAAACTTTTCTCAGATTCTGACTTGTGGACCCGACGCATGTTAGCACTGTTCGGCGCACGTTAGGCGTCGCGACGCGCCAAAATTACCAAAATACCCTTTTTCCAATTTTCACTATTTTGGCCCAAATCACCTCCAGAATGTCCTGAAACTTTATTTATATACAAAATAACACAAAACACATCAAAATATTCACAAAATAAAGAAACTATACAAAATATTAGGTTAAATGAGTGGGAAATATTGATATAATTACCACTCATCAGCCCCTCATCGACAAGACAATACAAGTTTATGTTGATGATATGATAACCATGTCAGTATATCCAAAGGATTATCTGGAAGACCTCTAGGAGATGTTTGAACTACTGAGAAAGTATGAGATGAGATTGAACCTAGATAAGTGCTCATTTGAAGTGTCCTTTGGAAGGTTTTTGGGGTACATGGTTAGTGCAAGTGGAATTGAAGACAATCCTCAGAAGATCAATGCAGTTCTAGGTTTGAAATAACCCAAGACAATGAAAGAAGTGCAAAGCTTGACTGGACGAGTAGCAGCACTTAATCGGTTTATTTTAAAGGCCACCGATAAGTGTCATGTCTTCTTCTGGTTGATCAAGAAGGCGAATAAAAAATTTGAGTGGACGAGTGAGTGTGAGCCGATGAGGCATCATACATCATATATACATAAAATTACATCCCATATATGAAAAGCCCCAAATTTGGAAAAGTTTATGAACCCTAATTTTACAAATTATCCAAATGATCAAATTTCACCAAATTAATAAAATCCAACACTTTAATTCAATCTATACTACACCAAACAAGTCTCATCACCATGAAACAACTCAAGAATAATTTTAGGTCATCAATGATTGGCTTAACAACTCTAAAATGGCAACATCACCATCAAATGGCTAAAAGAGTGCTAATGAACTAATTTCATGCATTCTTTATTCATCATATATGCAAGCATCTTTATAACAAGTTCCAACCATTTAATTACAAATGAAAAGAGTAGAGACAACATCCTAGCAACACAAATTGTAGCTAAGAATATTAGAAATAATTTATTAGTTGAAAAAGTTTAAGAAAGACTTACAAAAATCAAGTTTTTCCAAGCTTTTCTTTCTCTGTTCTTCAACTTTCTCTCAACTCACTTTTGTAATTCTTTTGTAACTTATTGTTTTGTAAACAAAATGAAAACAAATCACTTTTTGTAATTATTTTGATTTGGCAGAAACTTGTGGAAAAAATAAATATCATGATATTTAATTTTTGTTTCAATACATTAAAAGAAAAAAATACTTTTAGTTTACTTGTTACAAATGATAACATTTATCATAAAGTAAACTTTACAAGTGAACCAATGGAATCATGCCATTTCCTAATCATAATTATTGTGATATTTTATATCGTACCGTAAGTGTACGGTGTCAAGTTTTAGTAAAAATGAGTTAAGAGTGTCGAACCCATAGGGATTGTGTTCACTCATACTAAGTACTACAATTGATAATTCTAACTTTATTTAGATGATAATTAATAAAGATTTAATTAAATAATAAGAAATAAAAATAATTAGATAGGCTGAACCAATACGCGAGAGATTTTAGAGTCTGATTTCACCTAGCTATCCCCTATATATTTATCATGCCAATTAATCTTTGTTCAGTTGTATTGTTTATAAGTCAAGAATCCTTGAGTATTCAATCCCTCTCCCGAGAAACAGTGAAAATATTATCAACTACAGACTCGATATCCCTATAAAAATCTAGTAATTAACAACTCATTACGTTTTGTAATTCTATGTTAACGACTTTAAAGGAATTGTAGATTCTCCCGAACTCTATAAAATCCCTAGGTTATATTCTCTAAATCATATTCAAAATCTCTCTCTCACGAGAGATAGATTCTAAACATATATCATCTTAATTTGTGGCCAGCAAACAAGAAACATTAAACTCAAGATAATACAAATAACTGAATAAAACTTCATAACAATATTGACAATCATACATGGGTTCAAGCATTAGTTACATCATTCTCCAGAATTAAGGAGTTAGTTAATGATTAAAGATAAAAAAAATAAGAACATGTCATGAATCTAATAGAAATCATTAGTGTTCTAAGAAAGAAACTAGAAGATAAAACCCGAATTGAATCCATTCCTCTTCGAACGTCACCGCATTCATCTCCTCTTGTTGCTCTTCAATCTTCATCCTTAGATTTCTATAAAATTATGTGTTTTATGTTTTGTGCTATGTATTAGCCTCCTCCTTTAGGTTTTGGACGAGCTTATGTATTTATAATAAAGTTTTGGAGTCCTTATGCATGTAAAACCCTAAAAATTGGTGTTTCTAGGGTCTGTAGGGCGCCGCAGTGCTGGCAAGTGGCTCCGCGGTGCCAAACTGTTGGATTTCACTATGTACATGTATCATTGGCGCGTCCCGACGCTCAAGAAGTTGGCGTCGCGACGCGTGGCAATTTCCAGGGTGTATGCTTTCTGCGTTTCTGCTATTCCCGTGTGCTTCCGATGCGTCCATATGGTCCCAAAACACGTATAAAATGCCTTAAGATCCATGTATCAATGCTTCCTACAAATAAGACATAAAAGAAACTATAAATTCATTAAATGATACAAAAACTGATAAAATAGTAAGCTAAGAATGCATGAATAAGTAGGTATAAACCGCACTTATCAATAATCATGGCAAAAACTATTTATTTTTAATTAATTTAATTATTTAACAATTAAAAATTAAATAATTAAATACAAATATCTTAAATATGTATTATATTTACATTAAATATCTCAAATACATATATTAGTGATATATGTCAAATATCATAATTTGACAATTAATTAATGTGTATTTAATAGTATCAAATATTAAATACAAATACACAGTAATTAGGAAATGACCATTAGGTCAATTCGCATGTATTTTTCGTTTAATCGTTAAATGACTTATAAATAATCAGTATTATTTATAAAAGTTTCCATAGTACTCTACGAGTATATTTAGTGAGACTCTCTAGATTCAGACATATCCGTCACGAAATCAAATTTCGTGTCCATAATTCACCCACCCGTAAATTATGAAGAACACAGATAAACTCTCTGAACCATACATAAGTTATTGCATAGGTATAATCCCTCCGTCACAGGTATCTGAATTATTCCAGAGATACAGATATAAACGTCAAATCTCTATAGATATAATCACGTCGACGTTTCTATTAGCAATCCCTTAATAACACTTAGAAATAATTTCTACAGTGTACCACAGGCCCTTCATAACAATCCTTTAATAACACTTAGAACTAATTTCTACAGTGTATCATAGGCCCATGGATTTAACAGATTGCTAATTCCATATGAATACCTATGCTCTGTACACATAACTAACGGATCATTTCTTGACACACACAGGATATCTGAGGATCAGTCCACCCCCAACGAACAAGCGGATGTCTAATCTAAATAGATCGGTGACGTGACTGCCATCTAAGTATATAGGGTAGCTCATATATCCACAGTGGTATCTCAAGTCAGAGAATCACTATACTCACTCAACCCGAGAAGATTCTTATTGACGTTGGTGTACCATCCATTAAGAATTTTCGGCGAGTCGTTCAATGTTTATCCGCTATAAACACCTACACGTCTATACGAGTCTCTAAGACTCATGGTTCATTGACAAACCATCAGAATCCAAGATTTCAATATACGACATGTGTTGGGGCAGTCGTGGAACCCATAGGGTCGGATCGGTGTCCCGCGCAGCGGAAATGGATCTAACACGTAGATATCAAGCATGATTGTATTTTTAAAATTAAAAAAATATAATATATTATTTTTCAAGTGTTTAGGGAAGCCAGAAATAAATCTGGATTCGAAAAAATCATCTGGATAAAAACCAGACACATTTTAAAAATCCCGAGGCTAGACATGCTGCCTACGCAGCATGCGTTGCATGCGGCGCCAATAAAGTGGCGCTGCAGTGCCACGCTCTCGGCCAATTTGGCCGAGAACAACCCAATTTTTTTTAATTTTATTTTCTAAAAATAAAAAAACCATTAAAACACTTAAAAATAACCCAAAATAATTTTGATTTCAAACCAACCACAGCACTTATTATAAAATAAACATATATAAATTCTAAATATATAAATATATATATATATATATATATATATATATATATATATATATGTATTCTTTGAATCAAATCACAACCAAAATATAAACTTGATAAGAAATGTCTCATGAACAATTCTAGGTCACCCAAAGGTCAAATGATTCTAAAATGGTATCCATAGCTCTAAGCTTTAATCTAGAATTCCAAACTCTTATTTATTTTTCATGTCCAATATGAACATTTTTGACCTAATATATAAGCATGTTGTGTTTATACTTCTAAAGTATCCTAACACAATTGATTAGCCTTTTTCAACAATAAACTATGTGATCATGCATCTAATACACAAATACATATAGCTTAGGAGAAGATCAAACATTACCTAGTAAGCTTGATGTAAGATCCAATCTACCTCTCATTTGTTGAAATTGTTGGAGAACCTCCAAGGTGTGCAAGCTTGACTCCAAAATCCAATCTTGTTTCCAATGCTACCAAACTTCAATTCAAGATCCAATATTGATTTCTCCTAGATGAAATGTTGCAGAGACCTCACAAACGTCTCTAAACATTTCTCTAACTTAGGCTAATCTCTCAAGAATAACTTTTGTATAACTTACTCAAGTTTTTGCTTATGCTTATACTTATTATTTCTTGTAATTAAAGCATTCCTAAAGCTTGCTATATATAGCAAAACTTAGGTAATTTTTAATTAATAAAAAGTTGTAATCAACTTTTAAGTGGGCTTAAACTAATTTGTCCAAATATGTATAATTAGGTGTGACTAATCTCCATGTCTCCCACTTTGATTTAATCCAATTAAATCAAGCCAAAGATTAGGAAATAGATTAGTTAAATATTTTCCACTTTGATTTAATCCAATAATATCAAGCCAAAACCACATATTATTACATACTTACAATTACCATATACGCTTTGGGTTTGGTCGTCCGTGGCTTTACAAAAATCATATTTTCTTGTAATCCCTTATCCACAATGGAGGCTAAATTTATAGCTCCTCAAATGATAGAAATAATTATGATTTTACAATTAATCCATTGTGTATTTATTGAATTAATCCAATTAGGTCAAAGTAAATAATCAGTGTTATCCAATAACACTTGATTATCTTAGTTGATAATTATAATATCGAATATTATCTCTGATCAAAATTAATCATCTACCCAATTGCTCAAAGAGTACACTTCATATTGGGACTCTCTAAGTTTAGACATGTTCGTCATATAAGCCTAGCTAATATGTAAGCAATTCAGCCACCTCTGAATTCGCGAAGAACACGAACGATCGTTCTAAACTATACAAGTCGAGGTCATCACATATGTTTAACAATCCCTCCGTCGTAGGCTATTTGAGTTGTGCTTAATAAACATAGAATATTCCGTCAAGTTTTCGAGGGGAAAATCTCATGTCGACATGTCCATGATTCTTTACAACTGATGTGATCCACCCTAAGTGATCGGCTTTGACCAAAGTCTTTAAGAATCATGACTTTATTTATATGGATACCTAAACCCCTTATGGTACACATACGGGCCGACATATTCTATCTTGCTTCGCACTTGATTACTGATTGCATCGGTCCACACCTAACGAACATCTAGAGGCCAGACTATGAAAGATTTCTGAAATACATGGCATCAAAGTGCGGAGGATCTCATATAAAATCAATGCTATCCTATAGTCAAATAATTACATCAAGGAAATTCCTATTGATGATGGTGTGTACATCTAACTATTAAGAATCGCATGTGAGTCATTCAATATTCACTTCAACAAATACCCACATGTCTATATGAGTTTCTAAAACTCATGGTACATCCGGTTAAACCATTGGAACTCCAATTCCAATATACGACATGTGCTAGTCTTATATGTTATAGGAATTCGACCGTATTCCAAACCAACGACTAGGAATATTTACTTTAAGAATAGTTTACACCTAGTGTCAAGACTATTCTAAGGTCGATGTCATTCTTAGCATATATATACATCAATCTAATATGCAAAATGACAATATCATTAATGAAGTATGAAATGAAAAATATAATTATTTTATTAATAAATAATAAAATGTACAAATCGGATTGACACTCCAAGCACCAAATCCATCAAACTCCCACTTGCATAGTGTCAATCTAGATGGTACCGTAGTCCCATCTCCTTCACATGTTTATCGAATAACTTAAGAGGTAAGGCCTTTGTAAGCGGGTCTGCTATGTTGTATTGTCCTTGAACCTTCAAGACCACTATGTCTTTTCGTTCAATAATCTCTCTAATTACGCGATATTTTCTTTCCACGTGTTTAGACTTGGAATGCGCCCTCGGCTCCTTAGAATGCACGATGGCTCCGTTATTATCATAGTACAATGGGATTGAATCCGCAATACTAGGCACAACGCCAAGTACTGTGATAAAATTTCTAATCCAATCCAAACAGCTTATTTAGCAACTTCTGAAGCCGCTATAAATTCCGCCTCAGTGGTGGAATCAGCTGTTGAGCCTTGGTTTGAACAACGCCAACTTACAACACCACCGTTAAGGGTAAATATATATCCTGATGTAGATTTTCTATCATCTGGATCTCCCTGGAAGTCGGAGTCTGTATAACCCTTAACTTGTAGCTCATTTTCTCCATATATCAAAAAGTTATCCCTAATACCCTTAAGATATTTCAGGATATGTTTCACGGCTGTCCAATGATCATTACCTGGATCAGATTAATATCGACTGGTCACACTGACGCCGAAACTGATGTCAGGTTTAGTACATAACATAACATACATTATGTTTCCAATACAAGAAACATATGACAAGTTAGACATCCTAACTCTCTCTTCCTCAGTTTGAGGTGCCATTTTCTTCGAAAGATGTACTCGGTATCAGAAAGGTACATTTGCTGCCTTGCAGTTGGTAAAATTGTACCTTTCTAACATCTTGTCTATGTACGTCGATTGTGACAACCCTATAAGCTTCCCAACTCTATCCCGATAGAGCCTTATACCTAGTATATATGAAGCTTCACCTATATCTTTCATGGATAAGTTCCTGGAAATGTAGGCTTTCATACTTTGCATCATCCCTATATCATTTCCTATGATAAAGATGTCATCTACATATAAGGCTAGGAAAACTATCATACTCCCACTAACTTTCTTATAAACACATGGTTCTTCCTCATTTTTGATGAATCCATATAATCTAATTATCTCATCAAAATGACAATTCCAGCTTCGGGATGTCTGTTTAAGTCCATAAATAGACTTTTGGAGCTTACAAACCAAGTTTGAAGTCTCACTGGATACGAAACCCTCTGGTTGTTCCATATAGATATCCTCTTCAAGGAATCCATTTAGAAAAGCGGTTTTCACATCCATAAGTTTGAAGTCTCACTGGATAACCCCCTGGTTGTTCCATATAGATATCATCTTCAAGGAATCCATTTAGAAAAGCGGTTTTCACATCCATCCGCCATATTTCATAGTCATGATATGCAACAATGGCTAAAAAAATCCTAATGGATTTTAGCATGGCTACTGGTGAAAAAGGTTCCTCATAGTCAATCCCAGAACGTTGAGTGTAACCTTTCGCTACCAGTCGGGCCTTAAGGGTTTCCACCTTTCCATCGGGCCCTCCATTCCTTTTGTAAACCCATTTACATCCTATAGGTTTAACTCCTTCAGGAAGTTCAACTAAGCCCCAAACTTGATAGTTCAACTAAGTCCCAAACTTGATTGGCATGCATTGAATCCATTTAGGATTTCATGGCTTCTTGCCATTTTCCCGAATCGATATCCAATATCGCTTCCTTATACGTAGTCAGATCTGTTTCCTCCAAGAGGAGAACATCAAGACTCATATCAGATGTTAAAAACAATCTCTTAGGAGGCCTTGATATTTTATTCGACTTAAGTAGAACCTGTATTGTAGATCCTTCACCTAGTTAGATCTCCGGTTCCATCTCCGGTTCCTTAATGTTAGGATCAAATTCATCAAGTTTAATCTCTCTACAATTCCAACTTTCTCTCAAAAATTGCTTTTCAAGAAAAGTTGCAAAGTGAACAACAAATACATTTCGTTGCTCGGAATCATAGAATTGATATCCCATGGAATTATCAGGATATCCAACGAACCTTTTTATCTATGGGTGCTAGTTTATCCCTATGCATAATTCTAACGTATGCAGGACAACCCCAAATCTTTAAATGATTAAGACTTGGATTTCTACCGAACCATATCTGACAGGGGGTCGTAGAAACAGCTTTCGATGAAACCCTATTAAGTATGTAGGCAGCAGTAAGTAAATCGTAAACCCAAAGGCAATAAGGAAGATCTTTATAGCTCATCATCATTCGCACTATATCCAATAAAGTACGATTTTTACGCTCGACACTCCATTATGTTGAGGTGTTTCTGGTGGGCTATATTGGGCGAGAGTTCCATTATCCCTAAAATAATTTCTGAATTCTTCACTCATGTATTCACCTTCTCGATCTGATCTAAGGCATTTGCTGAATTTACTGGTTTGTTTTTCTATTTCGTTTCAATATATTTTAAACTTGTCAAATATTTCCGACTTATGTTTCATCAGATAAACATATATATATCTAGACTTTTCATCTATGAAGGTCACAAAGTATGTGGAACCATCATGAGCGACATGATTTAATGGACCATACACACCGCTGTGTATTAACTCCAGTATTTCTCCAGCACGATGTCCAACACCTTGAAATAGAGCTTTTGTCATTTTTCCTTGGATATATGACTCAAAAATCGGATAAGGATCTAAGGTAAGATTTTCAATCTAACCATCATTTACCAATTTGGATAGATGTCTAATACCTATGTAGCCCAATCACATATGCCATAATTCAATATTATTTATTTCATACTTCATACTTGTATTTTTCTCTATATTAAAGACATCTCTATATGTTTCCAAAACATAGTGACTGTTTGATAAAGAACATTGACATTTCAATAAATTTTCTTTATCATATAAACATAAAGTTTCATATTTAATGTTTATTTTATATCTCTCTTTATCTAATATTGGCAGTGATATTATTTGTCTGATAAGTGAGGAAACATAATAACAGTCATGCAAATCTAAGCTACATCCATTTGGGAGATCTAGAACAACTATTCCTATGGCATTGACATCTAATGTCTCACCATTGCCAACTCTAAGATGGATTTTCCTTTTATTGAGCCTATTTTTAACCGTCATTTCCTGCAAGGAATTGAAAATATGAGTAGGACTGCCAGTGTCTAACACCCATCCACTATTTGCATATAAGGCTAATGAGATGTCAATAATTGGAAAAATACAAAGCGTACCTGAGGGTCCCGCTTTTCCTTTTAACTCTGGACAGTCTTTCTTCCAGTGTCCAGACTTCTTGCATTATAGATATTGATTACGAGCTACTTTTGATTTTGTGCCTTTACGCTTCTTGGAGTTTTTCTTTGATATCGTTTTCTTCCCCATCTTTACTTTCTTTGACTTCCTAGAAATCTTTGAAGAGCCAGCTCTACCATGGAGATACATTGTGGGATTGCCTTTCTTCAAATCTTGCTCCGCCGTGCGTAGCATGTTATGAAGTTCTTCGTATGTGGCTTGCATCGAATGCATAAGGAAATTTAATATAAAGCCTGCATAAGAACCAGACAAAGAAGACATAATCAAATTACGACCCAACCGTTCATCAAACACAATGCCTTTTCATTCTAGATATCGAATCTGGTTGATAATGTTCAAAACATGAGTGCTGACAGCTCATTCCTCCTTGAGTTCAGCACGGAACAATTCCTTAGACCTTCGATAAAGTTCCATTTCTTGATTTGCCTCGAACAACTCATTGAGTGTTCACATGATGCTCCAACCATCCGGTACTTCAATGTACTGTCTCAGCAAATCCGGAACCATCGATCCCAAGATGTAGGATTTCACCTTCAGGTTATCATCATTCCATATATCAAAAGTTTTTTGCTATTATAGAGTGGAGTCAGGATCAATATCAACAGACAGTGGATTGACAGTGACATAAGTCAACTTTTCATACTCCAAGACAAGGCGCATGTTCATTTCCCATTCGAAATAGTTTTCGGCTCCTTTTATCTTTTTGGAATCCAAAAGTTTCGTCAATGGATTAACGACGACCATCTATAAGAAATTTTTTTTTTGTAATAGCAGAATAGTTTTCATTTTAAAAGTGATAACACTAATTGATTATGGAATTTTAAATCTATTAGTACACTCCCACTACTTTACATAATTCCGTAATCTCTCTTAATGGAAAAATAGAAATTTGACTATCAAAATTTCATAGCAGGAAGTGGATCCCATGAAATTTATTCCAGCCTCACACTAATGATGATATTGGCCTTTATAAACGCATTATGTAGACCTCCAAGGTCAATCACTTCACGTGACTCCTAGTTTGGTCTTGAACCGTTTCTTATCCTCACACTAATACGATATTGGATTAAGACGTGTTCTAGGTGTATACTTGTCAATGTGCACTAATGAGCTTCGTATGTACACCCTCACACTAATGATGATATTGGGTGACTACGTTAACTCATCACACTACATCTAATATTTTACCGGAGTGACCTAAGTTCCGAGCACTTATACCCTCACACTAATGATGATTTTGGATATAAGTAGTAAGAACCCATTCATCTCCGTATTGACAAGACAGACCATCCAATAATGCTCCAACATTACTAATACTATTACTTCAATAAAGTAATCACCTAATCACGAGAGATTTATGACAATCAAGTCATTAACTAATTAGGTCAAAGTTTTACTTAAAACATGCAATACATATATAATATGTCTTATGCATAATTAAATTAAAATTACTATGGCATAGATTTAAAAATATGTGTTGTGTGGTTAAACCTTTGCTACTGATACCATTATGTTGGGGCAATTGTGGAGCCCCTAGGGTCAGATCGGTGCCCCGTGCAGCGGAAATGAGTCTAACTTGTAGATATCAAGCATGAGTGTATTTTTAAAATTAATAAAATATAATATTTTATTTTTAAAGTGTTTAGGGAAAACCAGAAATAAATCTGGATCCGGAAAAATCATCAGGATAAAAATCAAACACATTTCAAAAATCCCGGGGGCTAGGCATGTTGCGCCAACAACATGCAACACGTGTTATTTTACTAAAATCATTCTTATTCCGACGCTATTTCGATAACATGACCCAATATCAACTTCATCTTTACTCTCAATTTTTACAACATTACTTAAGCTATAACAACAACAAGCATTCAAAATATCATCAATATCACCCTCTACACCATTTCACATCCATTATATAGATCCCAAATTAATTTCATACCTAGGGATTTCATAATTTGGGCGTTCCTCACAAGCAACCATTTTCTTAACCCAGTAATCATCCAATCATCATCAAATTCAAGCTAACAACATACTATAATCATCAAACCATCAAACTCAACAAATCAGGATTTAGGTCAAGTTTCCCTTACCTTAAGCAATGGTAATCTTCACAAAATAAGTGTCCAAGCCTTCTTAAACTTGTTTTTGTGGTGATTTGGTCTAGGAAATCTTTGAATTTGTTAGAGAAAAATGAAATCCCTTACTTTCTTCTCTCCTATATATTTCAGCCGGGGGGGGGGGGGGGGGGGGGTGGGGTGGTGATCAAATGATGATTTTTTCTTTCTTTTCCTTCATTTTTTCTTCAATCCATTTTAAATGTTGAGGAAAATCTTGAAAATTATGGAGTTTTATAGAGAAATTGAGGACTTGGGCCAAAATTTGTGAAATCTTGTTGGGCTTATTGGGCTAGTTTGAATTAGTTGAGAATATGGTCAAATTTCTCCCTAAGATATTTAGGCCCAATAAACTAATACTAAGCCCGCTAGGCTCGTAATCGAGTACGGTCCATTGGTCTCTAAATCATCTTCAATAATTTTCCGCTAATGCTTAGAGAAAATTTTCAAAGTCACCAAGTGACAATACTAGTTGAACTAATGAAATTCTGAGTCATTACAAATCTCCCCCCTTAAAATGATTCATCATTGAATTAAAATGTCTAAAAGTATGAGGCGTACCTTCTTCTGTGAACAACTAGGGGTATTGCTCTCTCATAGTTTCTTCTGGCTCCCATGTGGACTCCTGTCCCTTGTGGTGCTGTCAAACCACATTGACTGAGGGTATCCATCTAGATCAAAACTTCCTCGTCTCTTTATCCACTATAGCTATTGGCGTAACATAGATACATGAAAAAATGATGTATCCTATCCATGTTGGGTGGAAGTGCCAACTCATATGCTATCCCCCAAACTCTACGAAGTATCTGAAACGACCCGACATACCTAGGGCTGAGCTTACCCCTCTTGTCGAATTTCATATTCTTTTTAAAAGGAGATACTTTCAAGAATACTGAATCTCCTACATGAAACTCCAATTCTTTCCTCCGACGATTCGCATAATGTTTCTGGTGACTCTAAGCCATTTTAATCATTTCTCTAATTAACTTCACTTTCTCCACTGTATTTTTTACCAAATCGGGTCCAAGCAACTTTTGTTCCCTAGTTTCAAACCATCCCACTGGGGCTCTACACTTTGGACCA
This sequence comes from Zanthoxylum bungeanum, assembly GCA_019454045.1. Classification (NCBI taxonomy): domain Eukaryota; kingdom Viridiplantae; phylum Streptophyta; class Magnoliopsida; order Sapindales; family Rutaceae; genus Zanthoxylum; species Zanthoxylum bungeanum. The sequence continues at coordinate 7,296 of SKCR01055214.1, read as the reverse complement.
TATAAAGCCTCGAAAGGTGCCATCTGAATGCTTGCCTGATAACTATTTTTATATGCCAACTCTATAAGTGGCAAATTCTGGTCCCAACTACCCTCAAAATCGATCACACATGCTCGTAACATATCCCCCAAAGTCTGCATGGTCCATTCTGACTGACCATCTTTTTAAGGGTGGAAGGTCATGCTAAAGTGTAGTTGGGAACCCAAAGCTTCTTGAAATGATTGTCAAAATTTGGACGTAAACTGGGAACTCCGATAAGAGATTATTGATATAGGTATACCTTGCAACGACACCGTCTCATCTAAATATAGTCTAGCATATTGAGTTGCTGAATAACTTGTCTATACTGCCAGGAAATGTGCAGACTTGGTTAATCTATCAACAATCACCCATATAGAATCATACCATTTCGAGGTGCGAGGAAGCCCAACCATGAAATCCATAGTAATTTTCTCCAATTTCCATTCAGGAACATCTCAATTTTGAAGCTTCCTTGCTGGCCTCTAATGTTCAGATTTAACTTGCTGGTAAGTAAGGCATTTTGCTACAAACTCCGCTACATCTTTCTTCATACCCTCCCACCAGTAAAGATCTTTAAGATCATGGTACATTTTATTAATTCAAGGATGCATGGTATAGGATGAGGTGTGAGCTTTGTCCAACAATGAACGTCTCAGTTCTTGAACTGGGGGAACAATAATTTTTTGTTGCTTCCTTAGGAGATTTTCGCTGTCTATATGATACTTCTCATCCACTCCTTGCTCTAAATTACCCATAATCTGCTGAAGTTGAAGGTCCGCTTACTGGGCTTCTCTGATCTCATCTATCAGGGTGGATTGAACCTGTATTTGTGCCAGCAATGCTCATTGGGTGGTTGTTTGAAAACTCATTCCTCTTAGAATATATTTATGCATTTGTCTAGCTAGATGCCACTTTTCAATCGGCAAATAAGCCAAACTTCCCATGGATTTTCTGCTTAAAGAGTCTGCTACTACATTAGCCTTGCCAGGATGATACTGAATCAAACAATCATAATCATTCCGTAACTCAATCCATCGCCTCTACCTCAAGTTAAGATCCTTTTGATTATGGATATACTTGAGGCTCTTGTGGTCAATGAAAATCTCAAAATTTTCACCATACAAGTAATGCCGCCATATTTTCAAGGCAAAAATTATTGTAGACATTTCTAAATCATAAGTGGGATAATTCTGTTCATAGGGCTTTAACGGCCTGGAAGCATAGTCAATAACTTTCCCTCATTGCATCAATACACATCCCAATCCCACTCTAGAAGAATCATAATACACCATAAACCTTCCTAATCCTGTCGGTAAGGCTAAAACAAGAGCGGTAGTTAATTGCCGCTTGAGCACCTGAAAACTCTTTTCACATGCATCTGTCCACTCAGACTTCACATTTTTCTAAGTTAGTCATATTAACGTGGCAATTATTTTGGAGAAATTCCCTACGAACATTCTATAATATCCTGCCAAACCTAGGAAGCGACAGATCTCCATCACACTGGTAGGTCGGTGCCAATTTTGGATGGCTTCAATATTTTATGAGTCTACACTGATTCATTCTTTTGACACAAAATGCCCAAGAAACACAACATTGGACAGCCAAAACTCACATTTAGAGAACTTGGCAAACATCTTGTGTTCTCTCAACGTCTGTAGCACCTGGTGCAAGTGCTATGCGTGCTCATGTTCACTCCGTGAATACACCATAATATCATCAATGAAGACTATCACAAATCAATCTAGAAAGGGTCTGAATACCCTATTCATTAGATCCATGAAAGTCACATGGGCGTTAGTCAAGCCAAACGATATTACTAAGAACTCGTAATGTCCATATCTAGTCTGAAAGATTGTCTTCGATACATCACTCTTCCTAATCTTCAACTGACGATACCCTCACCGAAGGTCGATCTTTGAAAAGCACTGTTCCCCATGTAGCTGATCAAACAAGTCATCAATCCTCGGTAACATATATATATTCTTAACCGTCACCTTATTCAACTGTCGGTAATCTATACACAACCGAAGTGTTCAATCCTTCTTTCTTACAAATAACACCGGAGCACCCCGTGGAGACACACTGGGGTGAATGAAACCCTTATCCAGTAAATATTGCAACTGTGCCTTCAATTCCTTGAGTTCAGCAGGGGCAATCCTATATGGAGGAATCGATATGGGCTGCGTGCCTGGAACTACATCTATATAGAACTCGATCTCTGTATCTTGTGGTAAGCCTAGAAATTCATATGGGAAAACATCAGGGTGCTCCCTTACCACAAGAATATGCTAAATGCTCTTTTATTCCACTCTACTATCTGTCACATAAGCTAAGTATCCCACGTTTCTCTTTCGAAGAAGCTTGTACGCTTGCATTGTTGATATCAAGTTATGAGCCACTACACTTCTATACCATTGATAAATTATAACTGGTTGGTCAGGATTATGCAAAGTGACGGTCTTCTTCTGGAAATATAGTATCGTGTGGTAGGTAGCTAACCAATCCATCCCTAAGATGACATCAAAACCCAAAATTCTTAACACTACCAAATCAACATAATACGTGTGTCCATAAACATCAACTGGACAAGCCTTCAGTCCATGTATAACCTCTACAGGATCTCATAATGGTGTAACTATGATAAGGGGTGAATCTAATAGCTTTGTATCTATACCCAAACAAGTCACAAAATATGGTGATACAAAAGAATGAATGGCGCCCGAATCAAACAATACTCTAGCATACACAAAACCAATTGATAATGTACCTGTGATGAATGTATTAGATGCCTGAGCATCTTGAGGTGTGAGAGTATACACCCTATCCTGAGCTCTACTGGTGGAAGTCTATCCTCAGTCACCTATTATTTATCCTATTCTTCTTGCTGTCTGACCTCTGCCCAATGTTCTCTTCTCCCTTCTCTCATACTCATACTGGGCCGTGGTTGGGGTGCCAATGGAGTAGCATTGGAAGGTGCCAACTGGCCAGCTAGTACTGGATCATCAGTCTGAATCACTTGTCTTGCCCCATCATCTCCTTCACCCTCTTCATGTACTGACTCAACTCTTTATCCCTTATCTAGTTTAGGGTAAGGTGCCACAAATATCTGATCTTGATCTCCGCCCTGGGGTGCCCTACCATGCCTGAGTCTACCTCTGACTCCGGTTATGCCTTTAGGCGGCATGATATCTAAGTAATCAAGAAGGAAAATGGTCAATTGAATTCTAAGGAAATCATGATCAATCAGAATGAATAGTACCCCGGGCATACTACATATATAAAACACTGCTAATCTTCCACTGCAGTCACTGACTCCCTAGACCATGCTCTAATACCATCTTTGTAACATCCCCAATCTAGGAAAGTTATCGGCATATAACAAATTTCACTATCACCTAAGCCTCTGACTGATACTCATAAGAACTCATTTCTAATGTAATTATCACATCAACATGCATGTGCACACATATCATGGAATGGACTTGATGAATTAACTACACATAAACTATACATCATCTAGATATATTTTACAAACTCTTCTGAAAGTCATGTAACTGTCATACATCAAAAGAAAACCATAACAAAAACTACATTGTAAGTGAATGTAGGTCTGACATGATGGACCGTCATGATTAGTGACTGTAGTGTTACTCTTGTCCCTGATCCATGTCTCCAAAAGATGGTTATGGCTCATCAGCTCCTACAAAACTGAAGAGTAGAGGGGTGAGTCCTAAGGAACCCAGTGAGTGGATCTATAAAATAAAAAAAAAATAATATTAGTAATATTGGGTCGGATATTCATAATAATAAACTAATTTCTGAATTCATAAACTTATAAAGAGTATTTCCTTTCAAAATGTTTATGAAAAATCATTAGTAAATTCATTTGTTTGAAATCTCTGAAGATGTGTAGGAAATCTGACGCTTGGGGGCGTTACGTATCACTGTTCCCATTTACGCTTAACTAGTGGTCTTGGGGCGTTACATATCACCATTCTCCAAGCCACTAAACTAGAGTCAGGTGTGAAAATCTATATCATTGGGGCGTTATGTATCGCCGTCCTCCAATACGTGCCACTATCATGTGTATGAATCCATGGTCTATGGGCGTTACTTATCGCCGTCCCCTTAAACCTGAGATCTAGGATCTAGGGGCGTTACGTATTGCCGTCCCCCTAGTCCTGAGCTACATGTGCACACATTATCTGTGTCCATAATTTCTAAGTTACCATGAGGTGGATTTTTCCCCCATGCCTATAAAATCATAAAACCATGCTTTTCAAATCATAACATTCTAAAACATTTCTCAAAACATTCTTATTCATAAAAAAACTGGAAATAAATCTGGCTAATGCCCTATGTACTGTAAAGTAAGTCTTGAATCAAAATAATTAAGTAAAATCAACTTTGAAAAATATGTTGGACAATTGTGACCCATAACATCACTATTTGTGAAAGACATTGTGGTTTTTGTACAAATTAACTATGTGAAAAAGGAAATTGCTATTTTATTATTTTGTAATTAGATTAATTGGATATATATAAATGATAAAAGTCCTTATGATTAGTTCCAGATTAATAAGATATGAGACGGTATTAATCGACGAACGGTTTAATCATTAAATATTCCTAATCGTAGTATTATCGAGACTGGACATCGATAATGCGGAATAGACTAGTATTACACTTGTGTGCGTTATGGAAGCTTAACGACATATTTCTCATATATTTAAGTTGGATACTTATGCAAGTATGATAGGAGGTTCTGTTGTTAGCCGTGGATCGGGAACAGCTTCGCTCTGGATAGACCCCTCAGAATCCTATTGGTAGTAATACTATGTGTCTATGGGAATCCGAATCAGGGTAGGTGTATGTGGTCTTAACCTGAGACATGCATCGCTAATACTTGCGATAATCAGTACGCTTTGGTTTTGGTCGTCCGGGGCTTTAACAGGTTCTGTGTACGCCTTTTCTAGGTTTGGGTGTGATGTCAAGATGGAAGTATCACTTCAGTCATATGGAGATGATGATCACGCATGATACAAAACTAGTACTCTTAAATGCTGCATCTATCGGGATAGTATAATAAGGTCATGATTATCCGATTAAAGAGACGAGTTGCTAGTGATCCGATATATGCTTCGTACATGGCAGACACAATTCCAGCCCCAGGCTTAGTTTGTGACATGAGATACTGGATCGTAATACGCAATACATAGTATATTATGCCTGATAAAGATTATATATTCTTCGTTAAATATTTCTGGAGAATTGGGTAGGCACGGTGCTTTGCTAGAAGCCAACCATGTCTTGTAAATCGATAAGAACGTGGTACGGGGTACGCACGTGTTCGGATAGTCCGATGACCGTATTTACTGCCAACATATCCAGGGATCTCTTGGGTCGCTTCCCAAAGATTCACCGATGACATTTGACTCGAACAAAATTAATATGGGATTAATTATGAGAGAGAGAAAATTAATCTAGGATTAATTGCGGCAAGAATTTATCTGGGATAAAGTTCAAATTGAAGAGAGAACGCGATTAATTTGGAATTAATCGATTAAATAATATATTGGATATATTAATTGAAATTAGATTTCAAAGCGGAATTAAAATTGGACTTTAATTCGGGCGAACGAATTAATTTGGAATTAATTCGTAAGTGACTTTCGTAATAATTTTGCTAGGCATTATTATTTAATTAAATCCAATTGAATTAAATAATAATGCTAAACGAACCCGAGCCCTAAGTGTGTTGTCTATTCCAACTTGAATTTTGAATTTAAGTGGTGGGACCCACTAACTTACATCACTAGTCAATCTATTTGATGGAAGTGGTTGTGAGCTTTTATGGAAACTTGCTCAACACACTTTGCTTTTTCTTTTTTTGAAAAGATATACACTTTTTTGAAAAGTGATAATTGGTAATTTAGTTTAAGAAATAAAATATCAAAACACACTTCTCTCTTCTTCCTCACCAATGTCGTGAGCTTCTCTTATTTGAAAATAAATTTTGTTGCAAAATTTTCTTGAGCTAGCACTTAAAGGAGTCTTGTGAGGTGATAGAGAAACTCACTCTAAGGTTTGAAAGGTTCAACAAAGCTTGGAGCTTATTGAACAACAAAGATTTTTGAAATACAATATCCGATCATTGTAAGTTTTTTCCGCAAACTTTATTGATCATTCACACACAATATCATGTATTAGAGACCTTGGGCATGTCTAGGACACTAACAAAATAAACGACCACTCACCGTGCTATGGAAAGTCTGGTACGGTTCCTGGCATAGGTGATCTCGGAGTGCCTTGAAGTCGATCTAAGGTTAAAGATATTATTTGTTCTCTTGTAATTTATAAGAAGGAAAAAGTAATGAATGATTGACGTTTACACTTGTAACATGACGTAACGCCTGTATATAAGATTATACAAGACCTTTAGGGTGCCCTTTAACTACTTAGGATGAAATTGAAATAGATAGAATTGATCTTGGAAATCTGGTCACGCATCGCGACACTAGCCTATGGCGTCGCGACGTTCACACAAATAGCTGAGGTAGTGAGCATCTGATGGTTCACATAATCAATATCACCCTTTTACACCATTTCACATCCATAATATAGATCCCAAATTAATTTCATTAACATAAGGATTTAACAATTTGGAGGTTCCTCACAAGCACCATTTTCTTAACCTAATAATCATCCAATCATCATCAAAATCAAGCTAACAACATACTATAATCATCAAACCATCAAACTCTAACAAATCAAGATTTGGGTCAAATTTCCCTTACCTCAAGCAATGGTAATCTTCAAAAAAATAAGTGTCCAATCCTTCATTTCCTCCTTCCTAAACTTGTTTTTGTGATGATTTCTCATAGATTATCTTGGGAGAGAAAAATGAAATCCCTCACTTGCTTCTCCTACGTATTTCGGCCGGGGGGTGGGGCGCAAATGAAGATTTTTGCTTTCCTTTCCTTCATTTTGACTTTAATCCATTTTAAATGTTGAGGAAAATCTTAAAAATTATATAATTTTCTAGAGAAATGGAGGACTTAGGCCAAAACTTGTGAATTCTTGTTGGGCTTATTATGTTAGTTTGAATTAGTTGAGAATATGGTCAAATTTCTTCCTAAGACATTTAGGCCCAATAAACTAATACTAAGCCCGCTAGGCTCGTAATCGAGAAAGGTCCATTGGTCTCTAAATCGTCTTCAAGAATTTTCCGCTAATGCTTGGAAAATTTTTCTAAGTCACCAAGTTACAATA